>CM076573.1:227936976-228082486 GCA_034641835.2 Pinus albicaulis
ATTTTCTTGTGGTGTTCTTGGAACTGTCTTCTCTCTGTGAATTCCATGCTCTAAATAGTACCTATCAAACTCTTTGCTGCAATATTCACCTCCATTTTCTGATCTGAGACACTTCAACTTCTTTCTTGTCTCAATCTCAACCAAAGCTTTCCATTTCATGAAAGTATAAAATACATCAAATTTATTCCGAATACAATAAATCCAAGTTTTTCTAGTTGCATCATCAATAAAAGTAACATAATAATGAGAGCCACTGAGAGATGATACCTGAGCAGGTCCCCATACATCTGTATGTACAAGCTCTAATTTTTCACTCTTCTTTTCTTTCCTAACTCTTAGAAATCTGACTCTCTTCTATTTTCCATAAATGCAATTCTCACGGAAATCCAAATAAACATTCTTCGAGCCCGACAACAAATTTATTGAGTGAAAAATCCTCATCCCCTTCTCACTCATGTTTCCGAGCCTATGATGCCATAATGCTGCATCTTCTCTTTTGGAAGTTAAAGCATTAACAGAGTTAGAAATACCATTGCATAAATACAATGTACCAACCTTTTTACCTTTTGCTATTACCAACGCTCCTTTGGTGACCTTCCAAGTTTTATCTGTGAAAGTTTTCACACAACCTTCACTGCCTAACTGCCCTGTTGAAATCATATTTTTCTTTAGATCTGGAACATGCCTTACCTCCTTTAGTAGCCATTAGTTTCCATTCTGTTTTTTTACAAGAACTTTACCCATTCAAAAAATTTTATAGGGTTTATCATCACCCAAACAAACTTGTCCAAAATCTCCTTGAACATAGTCATGAAAATATTTCTTATTAGGTGTGGCATGGAATGAAGCCCCTGAATCTACAATCCAAGAATTAGCAACATTTTCGAAAGAAAGAATCAAAGCATCTTGTAACACATCACCTGTCACATTTGCTTCATGATTGTTTTCTTGCCGTGCATCTCCTTCTTTTCCCTTCCAAGATCTACAATCTTTCTTTAGGTGTCCTCTCTTTCTGCATTTCCAGCACACTATCCCTGATTTGGACTTAGATCTGCCTTTCCTTGATTTACTGCAATAACCCGAGCTCTTTCCTCTTTCCATTCTTCTTCCCTAGACTCTCATGAATAAAGAAGATGATCTACGTTCCTACTGTGAGCTTCTTCCATCGCATTTCCTCGCTAAAGATAGCAACGACAACATCAACGCACTTTAAAAAGTACTAGACCTTGGAATAGGGTTACTAATGGCCATAAATAAACCATTCCAACTCTCTAGCAATGAGCACAAGAATAACAGAGGTCTATCTTCATCATCAAAGTTTACCCCTATAGAACTTAACTAACTGGTAACTGTATTAAAATCATTTAAATGTTCTGCAACAGATCCACCTTCCGACATCTTCATATTAAATATTCGTTTCATAAGAAATACCTTGTTTGAGGCCGATGGTTTTTCATATAATTTTGCCAATGTTTGCATCAAACCCTATGTTGTTGCTTCCTTCGAAATATTGAAGGCGACTAATGCCGCAAGGCACAACCGTACTGTTCCGAGTGCCTTTCTATCGAGAATCTTCCATTCCACATCTGTCATGGCCACCGACTTCTTTGCTTTTTCGCTCAATGGTAGGTACATATCTTTCTGATACAGATAATATTCCATCTGCATCTTCCACAGCGGGAAGTTTTGGCCGTTAAATTTCTCGACCCTAAACTTAGAATCTTCTGCCATTGCTCCCACTCGAACCAGGAACCCTTCTTTCCCCGCGAGTTTATCGCCCAAATAGACCTTCGGCCTCGATACTAGTTGTTAGAAAATTATATATTATGGAGCAATGCAACACATAAAATATGCGAAAATACAAGCACACAAAAAACACATAAAACCAGAGAGACACAGATATACGTGGTTCACCCAGTTTGGGATACGTCCACCCCGAACAGCCAGTCCTTCCTTTCTATTATCCAGCAAAATGAAAAGACAAAACCTACAGCAGATCCGCTGTAATATCCTCTATTCTTTCTCACAGTCTCCCTCTCTATTTCTCGCTCCGAGAATACACACATAATACACAGCCACAATACAATGCCCTCATATATACAAGGGGGTTGCCTTCTAGGGAAAAAAACCGTAATCTAAACATAACTTCTACCGTCAGATCATTTGCCTAATGAACGGCCCAGATTGACTAGAAATTACTATACTTTTACAAGGCAATTTTACATCTTTTTTTAGCTCTTCGGACGCCGCTCCCTGTAAACCCGGCGTAGGGCTCAAAAGCGCCGCTCGCCCCCTGGACCCCCAATGGCAGCGATTAATTACGGGCGGCGTTGTTGCCCCTTTTAAGGTACAAGGGTCCAATGCTGTGATACAAAGTAAACAAGATAATCGCCCACACCCATCACTACCGTTCCTAGCTCCCCCACCAGGAGTGTACACAGTACCTGTTATGGCCACCCTCTCTCTTCCTAACCCGACCCTTGGGATTCCCGTCTGGTACCTCGATCCTATCCGCTACCCCGCTTGGTCAACCTAAACCTTATATTTCTTTGACCCTAGTTCAACTGGTCCCTATGACTTCTCCCGCTGCAACAGTACCTCATTCACCTCAACAGGAACCACCTCCCATTGTGACCGCTTCGGGTAAGAAGGGAAAAGCTCGCAAGGGGGCATCAAAGGACAAGGCTACCTCGACAAACCCTACCCCTTCTCAGCCTCCAAAGCGTACCATCCAGTGTGTTTTGTGTGATGTTGTTGGCCATGCCACCCATACTTATCTGGAGTTGCCTCACCTCAAGTCCATGGTCAATGAGACGTTTCCAGAATCTGATATCCCAGAGGTATATGTTACTATACCCGATTCAATCCCAAAACTCAAACCATTGTGCACAAATCACCCTTGTGCTTTGTGTGATTTCCATAGCCACTACACTCATCTTTGTCCTTTCTTCAAAGAGTATCGTTCCTCTTTAGAAGCCTTACGCCAATTCGAGGCCGAGTGCAATGAGTCAATCACTCCCTTATTTTCGCATCTTTCTTCGACAACACCAGAGGACACAGATGCTCCCATTGACATTCCCCCTTATGATGTCGAGATAACGGGGCCTTGGTCCTCCATCTGCTATCTATCATCATCCATGAGACCCTCAATGGAAGTCCCCTTCGAGACTCCCCATGATGTTTTGCCTGACCTCCCTTCAACAACCACCCTGAGTTCAACATCAGTAGATCCTCTATCTGCTCACTTTTTTGTCACCCCTTGTGACGATGCGCATGTGAACCTCTCTTCTCATGATGATGAGTAAGGTAGCTTCGCCGCGTCAGGTGGTCTTTCTTCCATCAGTCACCCCATCTTCTATTACGATGATGAAATTATGGAAGTAGTCACCACCCCTAACTTTATCTACCCCCCCTTACATCGAACCCATGCATTCGAACCAAATACACCGTGTGGCCATTACATTGAAGCCAAATGTTTGGGTAAGGGGGCACCCATATTTGAGAGACCAGGAGAAGAAATTCTCCACAACTCTCCTAGTGTATTTGGTCATGTTGAATTTAGTACCATTATTCTTCCACATTTAGAAGAACCTCTAGAGTCCCATATCGCTTCTAGGGATGATACCCCTTATCGTTCCTTCATCTTACATCAACAACCCAGTCTCATAGAAATTATGGTTGACCAACCTATGGTTTTTCTAGGAGAGCATTAGTTCATTATCTCTGGATCCTCTATTTGGGATAGTGACACCATGTATTCCAACCTGGAAACTTAAATTCCATTTGATTCATATATGCAGTAACAAAAGAGATTGGTAATCCTATATTTCCTTTCTCAAACTACATAACCATAATGAAAACAAAGGGTGCACCACATCATTAAAATGTGTTTAGATTCCCCTTTTTCTAAATACATTTTTGCATGTCCATAACATGCCTGGGGGCACCTATGCCCCTCAATCATAAAAATCCTGGATCTCAGCCAAAACAACATTGAAACCCCCTTTCTTTGAAAAGGTCACACTTTTTAGGTCATTCCGTGGGACAAGTCACAGTTTTTTTGCCCAGTACCTGCTACACAGATTGCAGAATAGACCCCAAAAAGAGTGACCTGGCCTATTCATGAGCTATGGGTACCTAAAGTGAACTTTCAATCCACTCAAATGAAAGAGTAGGATTAGGCCTCTTACCTGCAACTAAAGGATATCAATTCCAACGGTTGATTTTTCTGTTATGATTGCCGCAAGATTTAAGGCCTTCTCTCCTCACTACATTCACCATAGCTCCACCTGCAAATGAGTGAATTTGAAGGGAAAATTCCTTATTAAAAGAAAACCCCTGATTTTTCTTTCACGTACTGCAACCAAACCGTAGCTCAGGTTGATGAACCATTTATACTGTTGGAAAGCTCTCACCAAGCCCTCAAATGGGTATCTGTTAGTTTTTAGTGACTTGATACTTCACCATGACACATTTTTTCCATGAAGCATCACTAGATCCCTCGTCAAAATCAAATTTCTTCACTTGCAACACTCGTACTGGGGGCACCACTTTTCCTCCATACTTTTTCACGCTCATGTCGACCTTCGTCGTGAGTTACCATCTTGTACTCATGTTTTTATGGTCCCCATTGGAACTTTTTTGTGTGGCAGCACCATCGAGTCACCCTTGTTTAGAGCATCTGATTTGAGTCATCATTGCATTCAGGGAATCTATCCCATGTCCCTTTGCATCCTACTATAGTTCTCCATCCTTCATTGCTTGGTCCCTCTCTTGTGTTGCACACTATGTCCTTCAGTCCCACTGTCGCCTATCCTCATGATATTGTGTCGGGCCGTCGCGAGTCATCCATGCCATACGAGGTTTGGGCAGGAAGTAGTCTCGTTCGCTACTCGCTCCCTCTATCACCATCATCGTGTAATTCTATCACTACCTACTATGTTGTCTCATGCCCGTAAGGTGATCCATTATTTCTCACCTATGGGTAGACCTCCTTCTCGTCGACATCACCATTCATTCCGGTAACATTTGTGTTCAGAGGGAGCAAATTTGTCTACCACTCTTCTTTCAAGACCTCGATTGAAAGTGACCTTTATTTCCCTTTGACTTCACGCAGCCACTTTCCTCAAAGATGATCGAGATCCAAGTACTCAATGGTTCACATGCAACAGATGCTATCGGTGATTCCTGGGTGTGTGTGAGATGTCTCAGCCCTCATGAGGGGGTGGCCCTATAGGTATCTCCCCACACACTCGGATGACCTCTTCATTATATCCTTCAATGCAGCTCCTTACATTTGATGATGTCGACCTCAACCGCTTGCAGCACTCTTTTGTTTGCATGTATCAACCAGATTTTCAGAGCCCTTTCCTATTTTTAGGGGCATATAGGTTGTATCTATATCTCATGTACTCAGATATTATTGTACAAGTCATGGCTTTTATCCCAGGCACAATATGTATGTTGGATCCATTATCATGTTATTTATCTAGCTCATGTTTATACCAGCATTGTGTCATCTCATGGTTTTCTGGACGCCTTATTGTTTGTAGTATTGCCTCGGCGGGCATAGGTATGCCTCCCCTGCCGCCTATAGCAGGTACTCACTGATCAAAAAGACTTGTCGCACCTGCAAGTCACCTCCTCAGGGTCTATTTCTTTTAGCACTTTGGTATACCTTACACTCCTCTCTCTTTGACTTCCCCTTTGATGTCTAGTGATTGAGTTCTTACAATGTACTTTGGTCATACGATTAGCTCCTAACGCTCGCACACTGGGGGGAAACTATTACACCATTTTTTGGTCATCTAATCCATTGTTATTAGATGGACCCAAATACACCAAGTAAGACCACTTTTACCCCAAGTAAAATCGCATTCACTATGAAAAATAACTTAGTAAACCACCTTTATTAAGTTTTTTATGGTCTAAACAGGAAACCCCATGAGGAAATATTAAATAAATTTATATTTGTTTGATTTATCAAAGAATAATTAATTAAACAACAGTTTGATTAATATTCCCGGTTATATTTAACCCAAAACAAGGAAATTAATTAGATAAATCATTATTTATGTTATTATTTCCTAAAGATTAGTTATTTAAACCTTATTAAATAATATTCTTTGTTAAATATAACTAATTCGCCCATAAATAATTAAATAAATCATTATTTATTTGATTATTACTCAACCACATCCTTAAAATGATAAATAAATCATTTATTTATTTATTATTTACAAATAAAGGGATTTGACCCAAGTCAAATTCCTTTTCCCTCCAACAAATATAATAAAATATTCCATAAAAGTTGGATCTTGATTTGGTTAATAATATTTTAATTATGGACCAATATCTAGACTAAATCAATATTTTGTTATAAATAGAAGGGTTCTGCCATTCATTTTTCACCTTTTGTTTCCTAAAGATCACTCTGGATCTAAACTTTTGGTCTGGCTATTGATACACCATCATAGTCATATTTTTCTACTATTTTTGTCTGGGTTTTCTACACCATCAAGAGAGAGGAATTCTAGATTTGAAGTGCTGAGGACTTACAAGAACCCATCCCATTGATGAGAACAGGGAACACCCTCTTGTGTTTTCCTCCTAGGTGCCATTAATACAAAATTCATTTGATATATTCTTGTCTTTTCTATTGGATGCATGGAGTAAATATTGTTTTTTCTACTGTTTAATGTCTTATGATGCATAGATCTAGATTTCTACAGCATTTATCTTGATCACCTAACTGCATATCTGAAGATATTAGCAGTCATTTCTGCTGTTAGGGCTATTTTTTATGTGCAGCTAAAGTGGTATTTTTTCTTATGCTTGGAATTAATATTTAGACTAACAGTTACAACTGAAAAAGACATAGTCTTAGATACCAGAACAGATCCCATAACGATAGCATTAGCTAGGATGCTTTCACAGTTGCTACTGAAGAGAACGTCGGTAGAATGAGCAAGAATATCCTACAGCTGCAAAACAGGCTCTGTATAGATGAGAATAACGCCACCCAAGTGGAAGAAGAGAAGAGATCCTTCAAAGCAGAGAATAAAATGCTTCAGCTCATGCTCACCCAAGCTAGCGGGCTGCAAGTTGCCATTCAAGGAGAACTGGACATCATGAGCAAAACCATGGTGCATGTCTATGAAGATATGATGAGGATAATACAAATAATCGCTCCCTTATCAGGAGTCCAGGCAGATACAAGAAAGAAATCCTCCCAGATGAAGGAGGCCTCAACAACACTTGACAACATATTGGAATGGTTTGAGAAGTACCCGCAAGCCCCTGCCACTTTGCCAAAGAGGGATTTGATCTGCACCTTAAATGAAAAGGTACAAATGCATATGAAGTTGCAATCTTAAGAAAATCTCACAAAATATGTGGACAAAGTAATGGCCACATACGAACATCTCATCAGCGACATCGACTCAATGGTAGAAGTTCATCACATACATTCCATTGGTACGCTAACCCAAAAAAAGAGTCGAGAAGAGGTACTACAGGGCATCCAATTGTTCCTAGAACCGATCAAATAAGTAGCTGGCAGAAAGTACATCCCAGTTACCAAGGAAAACATTACACAATATGTCATTGAGCCGGTCAGAATCTACACAAAGTTGGCCTCACTATCCAATCATATCAATTCTAAGAAGCGCACGCTAGTCCCTGATGCTGTTGAATGCCTACATAGAATCCGGAAACACATGCCTCAACTTGCCCTGATATTCGCTGAATATAAAACCTTGCAGATGTATCTCAAGGAGCAACATCAGGTGGAAGCTACAGCTCTGTCTATCACTAAGTTTCTCCCCAAAAAAACAATTATATAACAAGGGTTATAGAGCCTAGGTAGCAAGTCACAAGTCGTAGATGCCTCCAGGTCATAGGTCGCGGCTCGACCTAGGTCACAATTCATAGGTACCCCCAAGTCGCAGGTCATCCCAATAGTCAGGGAGCTGAAATGTCTAGGTTGGGTAACCCAAAAGTCATTTTTTTCCCTATATGTACTACCTCGTGGGGATTTAAAGGACTTTTTTCTTGGATTCTTCAGAGAGATAATTGTATAACATTGAATGTATGTTCCAAAAATGAATACAAAGGAGTGTTTTGGATCTCACTATTAGATTTGATGGAGGATTTTGTGTATTAATGCTATGAATATAGTACTTTTCAATGAAGATGTTTTATTTAACTAATTGGTGTACATTTATATTTATGCATTGTTTATGTATTTGAACTCCCTTCAATATGTGGACGGTGTGTGATTGTTTAATATAGGGATATGTTGATGAGTTGGTTTATTGATGTATACCTAACTCTCTAGTGAAATTTGCTTAGATTCTTTAGAGACACTTGATTATAGTGAACTCTTTCTCGTATGTTTAAGTGGATATTCGTAGGAGTATTAGCTTAGTGAATTTTTTCTAACAATACTTCCCTTAAGTTCCATGCTTTAAATTTTTGTTTTCTATTCATGGTATTTTGTTTCATAGGGTACTCATCGATCACTGATTTTGTTTTCGTTCAATAGCCGTACATTCCCACAACTGCGAGTCTCCTCTCCATCTGAGAAAATGTGTATATCTTACCAACATGACGACAATCAGGCCCATATACCGGATGGGATCCCTAAAAAAAATGGTGTAGAGTGTAGTTGGGATTTTATGCCAAAGAGATCCCCTTTACTTTTGGCGAGAAAGTTTTACTTGTCAACAGGGAGAAAAGCTGGATACTAAACTTTGGACTCATAAGGCACCTTAGAAAAAAGATGGATTTTATTTATAGTGTGTAAAAGATAATTTTGTTGAAGCGCGAAAAGGATTTGCAGAGGGAATCACATCAACATCAGGTAGACCTATGAAGGAGGTTGGGGTAGACGAAGAAATAAAATCATTTTTACAAGCTTGCATTATGTTACAATGCAACAAAAATGTGGTAGAGAACCTTCAAGACCTAATAGATAATTGTGTAGAAAAGGAACAACCACTGGTAGAACAAAAATTTGTCAATAAAATCTATAAGAATAAGAAGAGTATGGGATGAGACATGTGTATGACCATGCAGATCGGTGCTTATGAGATGGATTACGTTATTATATATCTGGGGTCCGATGCAAACGTTTGACCTAAGAAAACATGGAAGCACATGGGAGAACCCAATCGTGAATGGTCTACCATTCAACTGTGTATGGAAAATAAACACAAAATTATTCCATTAGGAAGGTTGTCATAGGTCGTAATCAGTATTGAAGGAGTTAAGGTGCTCACAGAATTTGAATTTATACAAATTTTGGATGATAAAGATACTTATCCTGTGTTGTTAGGATTAGACTGGGCTATTGATATGGATGGTGTGATAAACCTAAAAAAGTGAAGAATGGAGTTTGAAAGCAATGGAACGAGAGACATAATTCCAATAGACCCTGCATAAGGACAACGATACATAGAACCTATGTGCGCTAATGATGATATCGACCATATCTATAATATGAATTTGTGAAATCAAGATTGGATTAACCCAAAAACTAATGGAAGTCTTAATTGGGAAAAGGACAACTCTTGCTTCTTAGATTCAGATGTAAAACTGGAGAACTTGCAGAACTCTCTAGATGAAGTATATGTGTTGTGCTACAGTGACTAGATATATTTGATGTATAACACTTGAAGTACGCGAATTACCGCATTATGATGGTTTAACTGATGCAAATATGTTTTTAGGATAATAGGAAAGAACTGTCCCAAAAGGACAAAGATTCCATGCTTTGGATCTCGGATTGCGCACTACTCTAGCATGATGGCGAGAGACTCATACATAAAACATGGGTAATTGGGATGAATGCATGTGAATGATGAGATTACACTTTGAATGCCCAACTACCAAAATTGAAGAAGTCTATTCTGGAAATGATGACCCACACAGACATTTGGCTAAATGTATTGAGGTATGGAGTGTAGAACCAAGACCTAAAATTAATTCATACATTGGGGAAGGTACCTACTGATTGGTATTTCGAGACGGAGTTGCGCCGAGGTACTAGTGAATGGTATGCGCTAACAGAGAGTTTCATTCTAACATCCAAATTTGAGAGTGGGTTTGAAAATATTGGTAAATAATTGCATAATATTCAAGAATATATCTTTGACTCAATAAAGCCAACGATAGAGCACACTTCACCAACATGGGATCCGCAGATGAAGGATATTGTGAATTGCAAAAATCTGACGGTTGAAGAGAATGAAGAAGATCCAAGGAATATTATTATTCCATAATCTAAGAGACAACACATAGTTATTGGGCCCTCAATAACTTTACTGGATGTCACAAAACCTCTAAAGATCTGACATGTAAATATTGGATCTGAAGAGCAACCAAAGTTGGAAAATATTGGAAACTATTGGGATGATGATACAGTAGGAAAGGTTGTTGAAATACTGACAAAATATCAGGACTTGTTCCTTACAAAGTTCTTAGAATTGAAAGGAATAATTGGAGAACTTGGAGTTATGAAGATCACTTTGAAACCTAATGCGTGCCTACTGAAGTAGTGTCCATAAAGATTGAATCCAAAATATAAGTAGAAGGTAAAAGAAGAGTTGGATAAGATGGTTGCTGCAGGCATTATAGAACCAGTAGAAGAGTCTGATTGGGTGAGTCCCATGGTAGTACAAGACAAGAAGACAAAAGGATAAATCAAGATCTGTGTAGACCTGTGAAAATTTAATGATGCTTGTGTCCATGATCCATTCCCAACTTCATTCTTTGATGAGATCCTAGAAAATGTCGGAGGACAAGAAGCTTAGTCATTCACGGATGGAGTTTCAGGGTATAATCAGATTAATATTGTGCCAGGAGATTGCAATAAGACTACCTTTGCAACTGAATGGGGATATTTCTAGTATATATTCATGCCATTTGGCTTGAAGAATGTGCCCACCATCTTCTCATGCGTAGTAGTAGCTGCCTTCAAGGAATTTATTCATAAGTTCCTGGAAGTATACTTTGATGATTGGACTGTTTTTGGGCTATTGAAAAATCATGTCTCCAGTCTCTGCTTAATTATGGATACCTTTGGAATGTATCAGATCTTAGTGACTTGAAGAAATTTATATTCTTTGTTCCATTTAGGATATTGTTGGGACACATTGTCTGCCAGCAAGGGTTGATGGTAGATCTCGTGAAGATCATAGTAATTATTAATCTAGAGATACCTACGAATGTCAAACAACTACACTCAATATTGGGGCACTCTAGATATTATCAGAAATTCATTCAGGGTTATTCGCTAATAATTTCACCTATGGAGAAGTTGCTCAAGAAGGATGCAACATTCTACTAGGATGAGGAATGTAAGAAGAGTTTTGAATTTTTGAAGGAAAATATGGTCACTGCACCCATACTGGTCTTTCCAAATTGGTCTAAGGTGTTTCATGTGCATGTTGATGCCTCCTATATCACGCTCAGAGCTATTTTAGTGCAGCCAGGAGCTACAGAAATTGACCACCATATTTCCTATGCTAGTCGGAAGCTTTCAAGTACAAAATAGAATTATTCAACCACAAAAAGAGAAGGATTAGTGATGATGTATGCACTACATAAATTCTGCCACTACCTGTTAGGAGGAAATTTCAAGATGTTTATAAACCTGTTTAGGGCCACTATGCTTTAAAATACCTAGTTAATAAGCTTGTGTTGGGGGAGTTGCTTCACATAGTCTTGAGGTGGTGTTGCCACTAAAAAATTTTGTTGCTACACTCCAAGCCAAGCTGAAGGAGAAGAAACCACAATGACTCGGGGTGTGTCACAGGTTTGTGTTGGAGGCTTGTTGGAGCGGGGTCCCCTGGGGTACATTTTTGAGTAACTTTTTCTATAATTTTTCATAAGCACGCTGCGCAGAAAGGTAAAGGGGCTTTGGGGCTGGTCAAATTCCCTCTTTTATGTAAATGGGTTGTAAGGGTTAACTATGGGCCTTAAACCATGGTTTGGGACCATAGTATCTGTGTGTTAAGCTAGTGTAAATATGTAAGGGTTGAGTCATGAAGATATATCTTTTGGATATTCTTATGAAGATATATATAGTATCTGTCTAAGTCTAGGTTTTTGGGTAGAAAGGCTCATGCTGGTTGAGTGCACAGAGACCTAGTCCTGGTTGTGTGCAGACTACACTAGTTGTGTGCACAGAAAGGTATTTGTAAGGGAAAATTATGTTTGTACTGAACTGTTGGAATCTAATACAAAGAATGGTTTTTGTAAAGCTCTATGTTATTCTTTATTGTTACTTTTTACAGATTTCTTTACTTCTATTATGCTTAATTATATCTGCACAAGTAAATCTTTCTTTATGCATGAACATGTGTTTATGGTTGATAATTTTTCTTAAGTTATTGCGTTTTGCGAATATCTAGTTCTATTATATATTTGTGATGAATTTGATCTACGATCCATCTTTTCTATGCATTATCTACGTTTGGGACAAGCCGATCTGATAAGCAATGTTCTGTATATGCACATTTGTTTGGATATAAAATAAGTTTTGCAATAAACCTAATTAGGGCTACCACATTAATTTCTTCCTTAGGGTGTGGAAACCTAGTTCCAACACCCCCCCATACTGCTTCGGGTGAGACTTTGATATGCGCAAGTAGGTCATTGCCGAAAGGGCCAATAGTTGGAGGGTTTGTTGGGTGTGCGATAAAATCTGAACCTGGGTCAGAACCCCTCAAGCCAATAGGGGGTGACCAACTTCCTTTTCCAAGCTCAGAACCCTTGGAGGGTCTGTCTTGCACTAAGAAGGCTGCTCATGGAGGCCATGAAGATGGTTTTCAAAATGGGGTTGTGGATAGTAGAATGGAAGGGAAAATGGAGGGTTAAAATCCAAGATGACAATTATGAAAGGGGTTCTTCTATGAAGCTGCAACAAGTCATGCAACTGGTACGTACGCTCATAAATTGACCATTAAAAAAATATCATGTTAAACAATGGAAAATATGAGTTGAATAAAATTCTACTAACTTAAGCTAACATTCACCTAAACCATAAATCCAACGTATAATCTAAAATAAATTCATGATAAATAGAATGAACACTATGTTACCCTTTCCAAGAAGTCATAAACTAAATATTTTTTTCCTGTGGTTGGAGACCTTTCTCCTAAGCCCCAATGGTATAGGTGTGAGAGAGAGAGAGTGCCAACATAGTTTCAATGGTATTCTTATGCTACTAGAATGAAATTAAATCAAGTAAAATGCTGAAGCATAAAGGAAGCATAACGATACACAAGAGAGACTACAGCCCATGGTTTTGGCCCTAACCCATAATCTTTAGTCCTCTGAAATCAAATCAGTGAGAGGAAAACCAACTTCTTATTCTCATTTCATAACAGATCTCTTACATCAAAATGACAGTAAAAAATTACTGTAATCTAGATTCAAGAGCTCTCTAGTTGCCTCTAAATATAAAATCCTAATGATATCTTTCTCATGTTTATTATACTAATGGGAAACTACCAACAACTCCCTAGAGTGCAAGAATTTGTTTCCTTGATCTTCAAGAGGTGTGGTGCTTGTCTCCCTCTTAAAATTCACTTGCTTGGTTGCCTTTGACTTAGAACTTTTAGAGGAGGATATTAGGTGATCTTGGGATGATTGTGGAAGCTAAGAAGGTGGGAAAACTTCCTATAATTTCTCCTTATTTTCTACTCTGAGCCCTGACATTGAATATGACTCAAAAATAGTTTTATTTCCTGCAATTAAACCATGTTAGGCTTCAAGTCATGACAAACCTCTTACACCTTTCTTGCTAAGAAAAATATGACAAAATGAAATAAAATGTGTGTGAGAGAGAGAGAAAGAGAGAGATTTGATAAGCTAAAAGGTGACAATATAAGCACTTAAAAAAACCTAATTATGAGCCTCATCACATGCCTTCTAGTTCAATGCAAGATAGATACCTTGTTGAAACTTGAGGAAGAAAGGCTCAAAGCTAAAGAAATATTTTTTGTACATCAAAACCATATCAAGCATTAGTTCGATAAGAAATCTGTATGGATTTATATTTTTGACATTGGTGACTTAGTATTGAAGTTGGATGAATCCCATGAAGAGAAAAAAAAACACACAGAATTCCTAGCCTTATGGATTGGTCCTTAAACTATCAAAGAAAAACTCGGTCACAATGCTTTCAAGTTGAAATCCTTAGATGGGAGGAATGACCCTTTTCCCATTAATGGTTGATATTTTCTAATATTCCCAAATTTTCACATGATATTTGGAATATTAGAGTTCTCGATTTTCTTAATGAATTAAGTAAATAAAAGGGTGGAGGGACCCACAAACCTCAAAGATGAATAAAATCCACTTTTAATATGTGTATGTGGATATTCTAGATCTAGATCTAAAATCATGGAGTAGTGGAGCAGCTCCATTAATGGAGATCATGTCTCATTTATGAGATAGCTTATGGAGGATGAAACAGTCAAATACGATCATGGATCTTAAATGTAAAATCATGAGGATCTTTGATAAGGTCAACTGAGATCATAGTGCATTCAAAGAAGATCATAGAACACTTATGATAAGTTAGTGGAGGAAGTGATGCATTTAATGCACACATGATGGAGAGGGTGATCACCCCATATGAACATGATGGAGGACATGGAGAAATAGCACAGTCAACCATGGAGACTTATGTCCACATGTACAGTGAATTTTTGGAGTGGGCCTAGGCTATGGAAGGCTCATATCTATATAATGAAGGTGAAGGCACAGTAGAAGGCATGATTTGGATTATTCATTTCTTGATCTGTTTAGATCTAGATTTGTCTTAGGACATCTCTATGCATTCTTGGGTTGTTTAGCTAATATTGCAAGTGATGTTTAGCACTGGGTGTTCCCGAATGGGAATCCCACCTCTTCCCTTGAGTAATCTCTAAGGAAAAGGATTGTACTACATTCTTTATCAGGCATTCGTGCCATTTTTAGGAGGTTGTTTCTAGCATTTAGCTAGGAAACCAGTGGAGGATTCATCTTACCTATTTTTTCTTCACATTCAGTCTTCCAAAAGCAGCAGATCTATATCTGGCATTCAGGCCATTGGGTTTTACCTCCATGCAGTAGCATTCCCTTCAAGGATTGCGCAGTCCAGTCTTGTAGATCTATTGGAGGAAGGAATTTTCTAGTATTTCAGCTGGAAATCCTGTGACGGATCATCTCCTCACACTGGATATATTGTTTCCATCACTGAGGAGCTGAATTGACACATCTAGCAGTAGGCTATTGAGCCTCCCTCTCTTACAGCGTAGTTTTCTGAAGTTGTTATTCATCCAACAACTATTTTTAGTGGAGGAGATTGGAGGAGCTAGATCTTGAGCTTTTAGCCCAAGGATCTAGTGAAGGGATCAACCCTTCTTGCATAGATCTGATTATGCATCATTGCAGCCATCATATCATCAGGTTATGCAGTAGATCTACATACCCAGCAGTGTATATGTGAAGCCCTAAGAGGGTGGTTTTCTTAGATTGATAGATTTTAGAAACCCTTTCTGGGTTATCCTGGGTATCCATCATAGAGCCTAGATCTTTGTTTTCAGCATCATCGAAGCTCCTATTCTTCCTAGATCTGACTTTCTATATTTCTGGCAATTCCAGTCCCAATAGTTGTAGCAGGGACAACAAATTTTACCTTCCAGCAGTTCAGTAGTTACGCATTCCCTCTTGTGGGATCATTGTAGGGTCATTCTAGCCATCCCTTTGGCTTGAGTGTCTCATATTTTGAGCACTTTTGTACTTGATTTTTCACCTCCCATATAATAAAATGGCTCAACTATTTATGTGCATTCTGATGTGTATATAGGTTTATTATTTACATTTCTATAGTTCTTATATTTTTTTTTCAGTATTACTGCATTCTCCCTTTTGGGATATTACAGTGGTATCGTAGCATGATCTTTGGCTCAGCTTGTGGACACTTCATCTTTTGCATCAAAATAAGAAACAGATAGATGAGATCTATCATGAAGGAGGATTGTAATTTTGCCACTCTTCTATTTAGATCCATGCAAGATCTCTTCAAATAGGTCAATCAAATGAATAGATAATGGAAAATGGAGGATTGAAGAAGAATATTTGATGAGGGAGGTCCAAGCACTTCCTATCAACAAAAAAGAAAACTGGAGAATCATAGATCTCCTCATAGATCTACTATGCCCACTTTCTTTGAAGAAGGTGAATGGTATAGCAATGAAGAAAGAAGAGAACTTGAGACTCATGAGACCCTCAGATTGTATCTTGAAGAGTACAAAGCACAATCTAGAGCATTTAAAGAGAGTGCAACTCTCCAGTAATTCTTCGAACTCAAATAAGAAAGAAGATCCTATAGTAGCAATATAAGAGGCACAATAGATTTTATTTTCCTACATTTGATGGATCTTCCTCAAGCACTGTTAAGGCTTGGAGGAAAGAGTTAGATACATTTTTCATGCTACATCCTGTGGCTGAAAAAGAGGTTGTTCAGATTGTAGCACTTCATCTCTCTGATGAAGCAAATGATTGGTGGTTTGGTCACATGGAGCATGCAAAGGTGACTAAATATTTAGATTTTTTTCACAAGTTGAGAAGGAAGTTGGATGTGAGAAAACCAAATATGTGTCACAAAGAGACATTTCCTAAGGAAAAAAAGGAGGATGTCATTCTTATCACCTTGGACAAGGGGTCACTACATGCACCACCAGTTGCAAAAATACTTGTATCCAGAGAGAAGAAACTTCCAACTTTTCAAGATAGTATTGAGCTCTTAACACATAGAGTCCCATGCATGATTCAGGAGATGCATGAGGAAGAAGAGGAATATTCTAGCACTGGTACATTGATAGAGGAGCAGCCATCACTCTTACCAGTAGTTGGAGATACCATTGTTCTGGTTGGAGGAAATCTTGTGGACTTACAAGAGGTTCCCACACATCAGTTGATCCAAGGTATGCACACACTTTCATCACATATTTTTTTAGTATATCTTATTGGAACTTATGGGGACATGCCATCAGGGCCAGTGCATAGCCAAGGGTTAGAAAAAAAGGATGATTTGAAGAAGAAAAATATCACAGTGCAGAGGACCCTTGATATAATCAAGGAGGAGATGAAGATCTATCCCAGTTCATCATTGTTGAGCTACATTCAACCCTTTGAGTTGAATTTTAGATTTTCTAAAAATGGGATGAGCATGATCCTATGTACAATGACTGGTTATGAGATCAACATTGTGCCTTGCTTTGAGATAGCATATGTATTACCATGCAGATCTACAGCTGTCACTTAGTAGCAGTCATAATAATGGGGCCCCATTATTCTTGGAGCACTCTGAAGGTAGCTTCATTCATGAAGCAATGGAGGTTAAGATGATAAATGGTAGAAATCTTGAGATTAGGAATCTTTTCTCATTTCTACATGACACTTTCTCAATGAGCATCTCACAACTCAAACAGAAACTTCTACCTGCAGCAGATCCAGAACCTCATTGGTTTTGGAGGGCCCTTGATGGGAATAAGGTCTCATTAAGAGATCTGAATAGAGGTGCACTTCAAAATTTCACTGAGTGCAAAGTTTTTCATCAGTTTGGGAAGCATGGTATTCTACAAAAGGAGGATACCATGTTTATGCAAAACATGATTCATAATCCACATGGGGATGAGTGGGTGAGGATGATAAGCAATGGGTTACAAGACCACTTGCAGATATATGACATGGGCCTGCAAGAAGCTTGGTTACGTTGATTGCTCTTGGGTGAGTTTGGTTACTACCCAAAGGCTCCTATTTCTTTGATCCATGCCTTGAAAAACACTCATGAAATGAAGAAGGAGGCATGGCTGCTGTTACACCATTTTTTAGTCATCTAACCTGTTATTATTAGATGGACCAAAGTACACTATGTAAGACCAATTTTACCCTATGTAGAATTTCTTTCACTATGAAAAATAACTTAGTAAACCAAATTTATTAAGTTGTTTATGGTCTAAACAGAAAACCCTGTGAGGAAATATTAAATAAATCCACTTTTTTTTTTTTTTTCCTCAAGGAATAATTAGTTAAACAATATTTTAATTAATATTCTTGGTCATATTTAACCCAAAACAGGAAAATTAATTAAATAAATCGTTATTTGTCTTATTACTTTCTAGGAATAATTATTTAAACCTTATTTAAATAATATTTTTTGTTAAATTTGACTAAATTATTTATAAATAATTGAATAAATCATTATTCATTTAATTATTACTCAACCACATCCTTATAATAATAAATAAATCATTTATTTATTTATTATTTACAAATAAATGGATTTGACCAAAGTCAGATTCTTTTTCCCTCCAACAAATATAATAAAATATTCCATAAAAGTTGGATCTTGATTTGGTTAATAATATTTTAATTATGCACCAATATCTAGACTAACTCAATATTTTGTTATAAATAGAAGGGTTTTTCCATTCATTCACTACCTTTTGTTGCCTAAGAATCACTCTGGATCTATACTTTTGGTCTGACTTTGATCCACCATCATTGTCATATTTTGCTACCATTTTTCTTGTGAGCTCCCTTTGAGTTCCATTTTTGTCTGGGTTTTCTACACCATCAAGAGAGAAAGATTTTAGATCTGAAGTGCTGAGGACTTACAAGAACCCATCCCATTGAGGGGGACTGGTAACATCTTTTTATGTTCCCTTCCCAGGTGTCAATAAATAAAAAAATTATTTAAAAATATTCTTGTCTTGTCTATTGGATGCATGGAGAATCTCTTTCTTTTATTTATTGCTTAATTTATTTTAATGCATAGATCTACATTTTGCAGCATTTATCTTGGTCAACTAATTGCAGGCCTAAAGAAATTGGTAGCCATCTTTGTTGTTAGGGTTGTTTGTTATGCACGGCTAAAGTGAGCCTTTTTCGTACGCTTGCGATTAATATTCATACTAACAAATAGTGACTCCACAAGGATTCACGATTACGACCTTTGTCGTTTATCAGATCCCTGTATATCCAGCTGCTTCAAAACCTAGGATTTCTCTTCAGCTTCTTGTTTTTTCTTTTCTTGATGTTTTTTTTAACCTATAAAACCATAAAACATTGAAAATTCTAACTTCCATGTGTTTTCAGATCTATTGCGCAGGTGACAGGCATCAGCCGTAGCTGAGACGACAAAATTTTCTGAAACCTGCTCCCGAGAGTTTTGGAAGTGCAGGTCTCACTTTTTGGGCCAAAACCTACGACCTGAAGCTCTAGGGCATAGAAAACAGACCAAAACCTACGACTTCTGTAGAAAATAGGTCAGAAATTATGACCTGAACTTTTTGTGGGAATTTTTCTGGGTTTGTTTGGGCCTCTGTTCAGGGTTGTCTGACCTCTGTCTCTGCCTTTTTTGGACTTGTAATTGTTGTATTTTACTCAACAAAGTGGTAACCTAGCCCCCTACGGCTTCAGTACCCTCCACCTTTTGTAGAAGAGTTTTAGCTGCTGCAAGTCGTCTGAAATTTTAGTGTGTTCAGCCATTTTTCAGATCTGATTCCTCACCTTCAGATCCACTTCAAATTGGTTATTTATCCATCCAAAACACCTCCTTTAGTTTTGTTTGGGTCTTCCTCTAGGGTCCCCTCCGTTTCCCTCCAGGTTGTAGCCTTTCGCCACCTCATTTATAACAATTTATCCTTAGTTTTTCTTTTGTTTTTCTGCACCTATTTCTAGTAGATATGATCTTTAGATCATTGTCCCTCTTGGCTTTAGATCTATTGGCTATTTTGGTGTGTTTTGACTAGATTTTTTCCCACCTACAGACTAGTTGTTGAGAGGCCTGCCTCCTTGGGTTTAGATTAATGCATTATTAGTTGTTTATTTTCTGTTATTTTAGTTTCATATACTGTTATCAACATGTTTATTTACAGTTATACAACACACTTTTTCTTTTTCTCTACAATCATCTCGGTTTAAAAATTAAAATTTACACACTTAACACACACACCCTAAGCAAGGAAGAGCCTGGTTAACACCGTCAGGCAAAAGCTTTAACATTATAATCAATTGATCTTGCACCTCTCTGCCCTTGTTTCGAAATTGTAATCAATTGATCCTGCACCTCCTTGCCCTTGTTGGTCTCTCTTCCCTTTGTACTGTGTTTGTGCCGTCATCATTGTGCCACCAGGTGTTTATCCCGGAGACTTCTTGGCCTTCATCCTCAGTTTCCGATAGGAAGACTTACTCCTCCACGTAGGATTCGAGTTATTCCTCCACCGAGTCCACACTCTGACTCCTCTTCTGGTTCATTGGGTTCCCCTTCTGGTTCCACCCCCAGTTCTCCCCTTGTCACCTTCACCATGTCTAGTTCAGGACCTAACACTGGTGGTAGACCTAGCC
The DNA here is from genome assembly GCA_034641835.2 of Pinus albicaulis. Classification (NCBI taxonomy): domain Eukaryota; kingdom Viridiplantae; phylum Streptophyta; class Pinopsida; order Pinales; family Pinaceae; genus Pinus; species Pinus albicaulis. The sequence continues at coordinate 227,957,386 of CM076573.1, forward strand.
CTAATGTTGGGAATACTACTAGTGGGACCGCAACAGGAACTACCCCGGCTGCTCCCTTGCTTCCCTATATGGCAAGCCTCAGTCTTCTCGATTTTAACCAGTTGATCAATGAGCCTATACGCCATGATGTTGGTTGGCCTACTATTCCAACCAAGCTCCCCTTGAAATCCCAAAGTTTGAAGGTCTTGCTGAAGAAGATCATACAAATCATGTTCGATCTTTCCACATGTGGTGTTCGTCTAACTCCATTACCGATGACTTTGTCCATCTTCACTTGTTCCAACGTACGCTTATTGGAGAAGCTTCTAAGTGGTATGTTAATCAGGCCTCATCCTCTCATACCACCTTTGTGACTCTTTCCCGGGCTTTTCTTTCTTATTTCTAACTTCCCCTTCATTATGAAACTGGTACCAAAATTTTGACTTCTTTTCGTCAATCGTCTGCGACCCCCCTATCCGATCATGTCCAGGAATGGTGGAGAAGAAAGAGCCTATGTCTAGCCACTACCTTCAAAGACCATGTCTACATGGACTGGTTCATTAGATCTCTTTTCCCTGCTATAGGCAAAGATGTCGCATCGCATTTTCCTCAAACCGAACAAGCCGCTCTCTAGATTGCATTAAAATATGACCTGATCTACGCCCAGTCTGGTTATGTTTATATCCTTCTACCTGATCTTCCTAGAACCGGTAGTACCAATGCACTGGGGTCATCTCATGCTGCCAATGGTATCGTTGGAACTCTTTCTCATCCATATGCTCATCCTCCCATGGGCTATGGTTTCCCTCAAGGAGGGGCCAGCACCTCAAGCACTCTCCCCCCCTCCCGGTAGCATGTATCTAGGATACGACATGCCTCCTCCTTTTTCCCAACCTGTTTACGAAAATGTTACCCAACCTCCTTATTATCCGTATCCGCAACCTGGTGCTCCAAATCCTCAAGCATTAGCATCCCTACCTCCCTCGCCTTCTCAACCCCTGCAACAACAGCCACCACCCCCTCAGGGGCAGGTGTATGCACAACAGGGTGCGACTACTCCTCCTACTTCCAAAAAGAAGAGGAAAGGCACTCAAAATCAATATTCCACCGGTAATCCTGGACCTAATCCTTAAAATAATGCACCTAACACTGCTAACCAGCAATACGGAACTCAGCCCAAGCAGGACAGGCTTGTTTGCATGAATAATCCTTGTTCGTGTTGGGGTGTTTACGGTCATTAGACTCATGATTTTCCTCTTTTACCATAGATGTGACAGATGTGGGAGACTCAAGCAGCATCACGAGGACAACAAACCTCCCCTTCCATCCCTCCTAATGTTGCGCTTAGTTAGTCAGCTATGTTTACTAATCCTTTCCCTTAGAAAGGATTTGTGGCTACCCAACCACTTGAAAGTCAGGCGGCCACTCAACCTCCTCCATCTGGTACCTCCGATTACCAGATTCTCATGATGAACTCTGACCAACCTACAACCGTTGACCCCAACCTTCAGACTCGGTCTCGTCAGTACAACAAGCCTCCCGCTACATCTGTCCCCGAGTCCCCTGCTTCAGGTTCTATGGAGCCTCTTTCGACAACTAATGGTCCTTTGTAGATCCCTAAGCCTAAGGTAGAGGTTCATTTGAAGATCCCTAAGGGACCACTACACCAAAATGCTGCTTCTGGAAAAGTTGCCCATTCGTATAGTATAGTAGATGATTTGGCACAATCTCCTGCTGCCATCTCAACACTGGAACTCCTCCAGTCATGCCCTTCACAATGAAAGTCTCTATTATCTACCATGGGTGTTGTAGATCCTTTAGATGATCGGTTGATCGTCTTTGATGTTGACCAGTTAGAACATCCTCCCCTTCCTACTTCCGTCACCTTCCAAATCCCTGTCAAGATCCGAAACGCCAACGTTTCTTGTTATATCATTGATGAGGGGCCATCCACCTGTGTGATGTATGCTTTGGTTTGGAAGAAACTTGGATCACTTAAGTTGGACCCTTCCACTATCACCCTCCAAGCGTGGGATGGCCACTCCTCCAAACCTATTGGCATGTTCTGAAATTTTCCTATTACTCTTACGGGCAAGACTGTTTGCATTGACGTAGAATTCATTGATGCCCCATTAGATTACAACATTCTATTAGGTCGTAGATACACCTATGCAATGTCTTTTTTCCCCTCTATGGTTCACCACAAGATCTCCTTTTCCCATAATGGAAATATAGTCACCATTGAGTAGTTGATATATTACGAACCGAAGTCTCAGACCTCCCTTGATTCCATCATATCTTCGGTGGCCAATAAGAAAATCGTCGATCCCTTGACCAGTGTCTCACTTGGAGTCTACAAAGACTCCTCTTTGCTTGGTACATTCCCTGGTCTTCCTCCTCCTATCTCTAATCCTAGCTCATCAAATGTTTGCATGATGCAATTGTCTTGGACTTCCCTCAAGCGGCTCGTTTAAGCTAGTCAGTAGCCCCGCCCTCCGCAACCTACTCCTAGCACTTCAACTTAGCCTTCTGGACCCCCTCCTCTTGGCCCTTCACCTACAGCTGGTATCCATGAGCCTCTCTACCCTCCTGGAACGGTTCCTCCAGGCCTTAGCCATCTTGTAGCCATCCCGCTTGGCCATTACCCCTTCGGTCAGATACTGTTCCTAGCTGCCCATCCCAAAGTGTTCTTGGTACCTGTCATGGCTACCTTATCCCTCCCTAACCTAACCCTGGGGATTCCCATCTGGTACATCGATCCCCCAGCCACTACCCTGCCTGTTCAACTTAAACCTTATCTTTCTTTGACCCCAGTTCAACTGGTCCTCATGACCCCTCCTGCTGCTACTATGCCTCAACCACCTCAACAAGAACCTTCTCCTGTTACGACAGCTTTGGGTAAAAAAGGAAAAGCTCGGAAGAAGGAACCAAAAGACAAGGCTGCCTCGACTGACACTGCTTCTCAGCCTCCAAAGCCTTGTGCTTTGTGTGATTTCATCGGTCACGCCACCCATACTTGTCCGGAGTTGCCTCGTATCAAGCCCATGGTTAATGTTGCGTTCCCTGAGTCTACAATCCCTGAAGCCTCTGTTTCTTCCTCGACTGCAACCAAGAACCCTAAGACTATTAACACCAACCAACCTTTTGCTTTGTTTGATCTCCATGGCCATTATTCGCACCGTTGTCCCAGCCTTACGTATTACCGCACTAGTTTGGAGGTAGTTCGGGAGTACGAGATTGCACATAACCAATCTACCTCTCCCGTCCCTGTGCAGTATGCTTTGGGCCAGCTTGAGGATTTACCCTCTCCCATTCACATTCTCGCTCCTGATGTCGAGATGACGGAGCCTGCGACCACCATCCTCTACCTATCATCATCCATGAGACCCTCGGTGGAAGCTCCCTTTGAGACTGCCCCTGATGTTTCGTCTGACCTCCCTTCAGTGATCACCCTGGGCTCAACATCGGTAGATCCTTCATCTACTTTTTCTTCTGCACCCCTTGTGACAATGCACATGTGAGCCTCTCTTCTCATGATGATGAGTCAGGTAGCTTCACCACGTTAGGTGGTTTTTCCTCCACCAGTCACCCCATATTCTATTACGATGACGACATTATGGAAGTAGTCACCACCCTTGACTTTATCTATCCCCCCTTACATCAAACTAATGCATTCGAACCACATACACCTTGTGGCCATTACATTGACACCCAATGTTTGGGTAAGGGGGCACCCATATTTGAGAGACTAGGAGAAGCACTTCTCCACATTTCTCCTAGTGTATCTCGTCGTGTCGACTCTAGTACCATTATTCTTCCCCATTTAGAAGAACCTCTAGAGTACCATATCACTTCAGATCATTCTAGGGATGATACCCCTCATCATTACTTCATCTTACATCAACAACCCTGTCCCCTAGACATTGTTGTTGACCAACTTGTGGGTTTTCTAGGAGAGCACCAATTCATTATCTACAAATCCTCTCTTTGGGATAGTGACACCATGTATGCCAACCCATAAACTTAAGTCCATTTTCTTCATATATGTAGTACCAAAAGATATTGGTAATCCTCCATTCCATTTCTCGAACTGCATAACCATAACGAAAACAAATGGTGCACCACATCATAAAAATGTGTTTATATTCCCCCTTTCTAAATCCATTTTGGCATGACCATAACATGCTTAGGGGCACCTATGCCCCTCAACCATAAAAAATCCTAGCTCTTAGCCAAAAACAACACTAAAGCCCCCTTTCTCTGATAGGTCGCACTTTTCAGGTAATTTCCTGGGATAGGTCAAAGTTTTTTTCCTAGTACCTGCTACATAGGTCGTAGAACAGACCCCAAAAAAGTGTGACCTAGCCTGTTCATGAGCTCTGGGTGCCTAAACTGAAATGTTGATCCCCTTAAATGAAAGAGTAGGGTTAGGCCTCTTACCTACAACTGGTGGATCTTGATTCCAATAGTTGGTTTGTCCACTACGATCGCTGCAAGTTTTAGGGCCTTTTCTCCTCTCTACATTCACCACAACTACACTAGCAAATGAGTGAATTTGGAGGGAAAATTCCTTATTAAATGAGAAACCCTATATTTTCTTTTGCTCCCTACGGCCAAACCATAGCTTAGTTTGACAAACCATCTGAACCATTGGAAAGCTCTCACTGAGCCCTCAAATGGGTATCTGTTAGTTTTTCGTGATTTGATACTTCACCATGACACATTTTGTCCAAGAAGCGTCACTTCACCACTCCTCAAAATTGAATTTCTTCACTTGCAACACTTGTACTTGGGGCACTACTTTGCCTCCATACTTGTCCATGCTCGTGTCGATTTTCATCATGAGTAACCATCTTGTACTCATGTCTTTATGGTCCCCATTGGACCTTTTATGTGTGGAAACATCATCGAGTCGCTCTTGTTAGAGCATCTGAGTTGAGTCATCATTGCATCCATGGAGTCTATCCCAAGTCCCTTTGTATTCCGCTATAGTCCTCCATCTTTCATTGCTTGGTTCCTCTCTCGTATCACACATTATGGCCTTCAGTCCTACTATCCCCTATCCCTTATGATATTGTGTCAGTCGCTGCCAGGTCATCCATGCCCTTTATTCTCTAACAAGGGAAGTCATCAGTCCACTACTCAGTACCCTCCATTTCATCATCATCCCTGGTGTCAGTCTGTCATTCACTCTACTATTTTCTCTCATGCATTAGTTGAGAACCCCTTATTTCCTCACCTATGGTAGACATCGTTTTGTTGACATCATATCATTCATTCCAGAAGACAGGACTAGAGGGAGATGTACCTTGGTTCCAGCTTCCACTCTTGTTTGGTACCTCGGATCAGGAAAAGGGATTCCTTATTACCCTTTGACTTGATTGTTTCTCAGCTCCAGCTCCTTACAGCATGATCGAGATTCGTATACTTGATGGTTCAGTGATTCAGCAGATTGTACCAATGATTCCTGGGTGTGTGTGAGATGTTTCAGACCTCATGAGGGGGTGGCCCTTTTGGTAGCCCCCCACATGCCTGGATGACCTCTTCATTACAGCCTTCGATGCAACTCCATAGATTTGATGATGTTGGCCTTAGCCGTTTGCAACGCCTTTTAGTTTGCATATATCAGTCATATTTTCAGAGCCCTTTCCTTTTTACAGGGGCACTTTGGTTGTATTTACATCTCATGTAATCAGATATTATTGTATAAGTCCTAGTTGTTATCCTGGGCAAAGTATGTATGTGGGATTCATTATCATATTTTTATTTGGCTCATGTTCATGCCAGCATGTACTATATAGTTCAGTCCCTTGTTTACTCGACGCATTATTCTTTGTGCTTTGTCTCGGAAGGCATAGGTATGCCTCCCCCACCACCTATAACATAGGTAATCACTCATAAAAGAGACTTGTCACACCTGTAAGTCTCGCCTCCTCAGGGTCTATTCGTCTAATGCTTTGGTCTACCTGATATTTCTCTCTCTCTAAATTCCCCTTCAGTGTCTAGTGATTGAGTTCTTACAACATACTTTGGTCATATGATTAGCTCCTAACGCACGCACGTTGGGGGGCAATCTGTTACACCATTTTTTGGTCATCTAACCTATTATTATTAGATGGACCAAAGTACACCATGTAAGACCAATTTTACCCTAAATATAATTTCTTTCATTATGAAAAATAACTTATTAAACCACATTTATTAAGTTGTTTATGACATAAACAGGAAACCCCATGAGGAAATATTAGATAAATCCACATTTGTTTGATTTTCCTCATGGAATAATTAGTTAAATAGTATTTTAATTAATATTCCTAGTCATATTCAACCCAAAACAGGAAAATTAATTAGATAAATCATTATTTATCTTATTATTTTCTAGAAATAATTATTTAAACCTTATTTAAATAATATTCCTTGTTAAATTTGATTAAACCATTTATAAATAATTGAATAAATCATTATTTATTTAATTATTACTCAACCACATCCTTAAAATAATAAATAAATCATTTATTTATATATTATTTAGAAATAAAGGGATTTGACCAAAGTCAAATTCTTTTTTCTCTCCAACAAATATAATAAAATATTCCATAAAAGTTGGATCTTGATTTGGTTAATAATATTTTAATTATGCACCAATATCTAGACTAACTCAATATTTTGCTATAAATAGAAGGTTTTTTCCATTCATTCACTACCTTTTGTTGCCTAAAGATCACTTTGGATCTACACTTTTGGTCTGACTTTGATCCACCATCATTGGCAAATTTTGCTACCATTTTTCTTGTGAGCTCCCTTTGAGTTCCATTTTTGTCTGGGTTTTGTACACCATCAAGAGAGAGAGATTTTAGATCTAAAGTGTTGAGGACTTACAAGAACCCATCCCATTGAGGGGGACTGGTAACATATTTCTATGTTCCCTTCACAGGTGTCAATAAATACAAAAATTATTTAAAAATATTCTTGTCTTGTCTATTGGATGCATGGAGCAACTCCTTCTTTTATTTATTGCTTAATGTCTTTTAATGCATAGATCTAGATTTTGCAGCATTTATCTTGCTCAACTAATTGTAGATCTAAAGATATTTATAGCCATCTTTGCTATTAGGGTTGTTTTTTATGCACGGATAAAGTGAGCCTTTTTTGTATGCTTATGATTAAGATTCATACTAACAGCTGCGCTGGCTGCTCTTGGGTGAGTATGGTTACCACCCAATAGCTCATATTTTTCTGATTCATGCCTTGTGTATCAGTAATAGAATGTAGCAGAAGAAGGCATGTTCATTTTGGTTGTCCTTAAGAGAGTTTTTCCCTCGCATGAAATCTCCAATGTCTATGTGTTTTTTATTTTGTAAAACTTGGCATGATACTCCCATGATTTGCATTAATGGTGCTTAATTGTATTGGGCTGATGTGACATTCCACATGTCTATAATTATGTTTTTACTCCATGATGCACATGAGGAGGTAAAAATGTAGCAAGATCTCTTGTTTCTTTGGTTGCTTTTGGGGGAGTTTGGCTTGTCCATCTTGCATGGTAGAGATGGAGGATGGCAGCAAGAGGCCCTACTCCGGTGGTTACTATTGGGAGAATATGGTTTGACATCTTTTTATGCCCATATATCTCTATTTTTTCCTTTGCATAATGTTGGAATGATGCTTGGATCCAACAAGGCTAAGGATGAGGGCATGTCAATGCTCAATCCACTGCATAAAGCATGGGATGAAGAGATGTATTGTGAGGTGGAGCTTTTCCTTTGTGGAAAGAACCACTTTATTTCATGTATCTCATGTATTTATGATGGTTTTGGATATCATATGGTTGTCACTTGGTACCTCATGGACGAAGGGGGACATATAACTATACAGTTGGAGGTCATTCTATGCATTCGTAACAGACAACTTGGGAACCAAACATCCATAACACATTGCAGCAGATGGAGGAGGCCTTCCTTATGTGGATGCCATTTGGAGGGGAATAGATGGCTTTGTGTCTACTTTTGCAGTTGCTTGAGGACAAGCAACATTTTTCCGGGGAGGATTGTAATATTCCCAAATTTTCACATGATATTTGGAATATTAGAGTTCTCGATTCTCTTAGTAAATTACGTAAATAAAAGGGTGGAGGGACCCACAAACCTCAAAGATGAATAAAATCCATTTTTAATGTGTGTATGTGGATATTCTAGATCTAGATCTAAAATCATGGAGTAGTGGAGCAGGTCCTTTAATGGAGATCATGTCTCATTTATGAGATACCTTATGGAGGATGAAATAGTCAAATAAGATCATGGATCTTAAATATAAAATAATGAGGATATTTGATAAGGTCAACTAAGATCAGAGTGCATTCAAAGAAGATCATAGAGCACTTATGATAAGTTAGTGGAGGAAGTGATGCATTTAATGCACACATGATGGAGATGGTGATCACCCCATATGTACATGACGAAGGACATGGAGAAACAACGCAGTCAACTGTGGAGAATTATTTCCACATGTACAAAGCAATTTTGGAGTGGGCCTACGCTATGGAAGGCTCATATCTATATAATGAAGGTAAAGGCACAATAGAAGGCATGATTTGAATTATTCATTTCTTTATATGTTTAGATCTAGATTTTTCTTAGGACATATCTATGCATTATTGGAGTGTTTAGCTAAAATTTCAAGTGTTGTTTACCACTGGGTGTTCCTGAGTGGGAATCCCACCTCTTCCCTTGAGCGATCTCTAAGGAAGAGGGTTGTACTACATTCCTTAGTAGGCATTGGTGCCATTTTCAGGAGTTTTTTTCTAGAATTCAGCTTGGAAACTAGTGGAGGATTCATCCTACTACTTGGTTCTTCACATTCATTCTTCCAGGAGTAGCAGATCTATATCCTACATTCAGGCTATTGGGTTTTACCTCCATGCAGCAGGAGTCCCTTCAAGGATTTCACAGTCTAGTCCTGTAGATCTATTGGCGGAATGAAGTTTCTAGTATTTTAGCTGGAAATCTTATGAGGGATCATCTCCTCACATTGGATCTATTTTTTCCATCACTCAGGAGATGAATTGACACATCTAGCAGTAGGCTATTGAGCCTTCCTCTCTTACAACATAGTTTTCTGAAGTTTTTTTTTGTCCAAAAACTATTTTCAATGGAGGAGATCGTAGGAGCTAGATCTTGAGCTTTTAGCCCAAGGATCTAGTGAAGGGATCAACCCTTCTTGCATAGATTTGATTATGCATCATTGCAGCCATCATATCGTCAGATTATGCAGTAGATCTACATACTTAGCAGTGTATATGTGAAGCCCTAAGAGGGTGGTTTTCTTGGATTGATAGATCTGACAAACCCTTTTTGCATTATCCTGGGTATCCATCATAGAGCCTGGATCTCATTTTTCAACATCATCGGAGCTCCCATTCTACCTAGATCTCACTTTATATCTTTCTGCAGTTGCAAACCCAACAGTTGCAGCAGGGATAGTGCAGTTTACCTTCCAGCAGTTTAGAAATTACACAATCCCTCTTGTGGGATCATTGTAGGGTCATTCTAAGCCATCCCTTTGGCTTGTGTGTCTCATATTTTGAGCACTGTTGTACTTTCTTTTTCATCTCTCATATAATAAAATGGCTCAGCTATTTCTATGCATTCTGATGTGTATATAGATTTATTGGCTATTTTTGATGCAGTTCTTATATTGTGTTTCAGTATTATTGCATTCTCCCTTTTGGGATATTACATATTTGAAGCCATATTTTCAATAGAATCTCTGAGCTACATTCCTTATACAATTTTCTTTCCTTTTTGTTCGTCATTCGTCTTATGTTTTTTTTGTTAAGTCATGAGCTATGTTGTTTTATGCGTTTTAGTTATTGTATATCAATAAGACCTTGTGTGAAAGAGTGTATGGCTTTAAAGGTATATGAGATTAAATAAATGGGAAATGCGACAACCAAAATAGTTGGATATATGTCATTTCTTCTTCTTTGTTTGGGAAGATTCCTTAGGTCGATTAAGGCTTGGATGGAAAATATGATACATTCAAGAGAAGAACCTTGAGTGAACCCAGGAAATTTGCATCTATTTTATTGTGCAAACTCCTAAACTTGGCATGAATCTACTTGGTTTTTTTCATTCTTATCTGATAGAGTAGAGAAAGGATAATAATAAAATACATAATGAGTAAAGCTATATCGAATGTTAAAAAAAATTATATAAAGGGGAAATATATCCTACTATCAATAAGTCAGGATCCCTCTTCCACCCCATTAAAATAATAATTTTTGAAGCATGGTTTTACTAAATACATAAATAAATGATGAATGAAGAGAAAGGATTCCTACACAGAGGGGTGAATGAAGTGGCTTAATCAGGGTACTTTTCAGGCTCGTTGGCAGCGAAGAAACACTTTTTCTGCTATAGTGACTCTGTCAGGGTACTATCAAGGCCTACTGGAACCGAAGCATCACTAGAGATGAAACTCATATTCTGAATATCTAAAAATCACTGTTATATATTATCCTTTCCTATATTGAAAAAAATTTGATACAACATAGTATTTTGTGTGTTGAACCAAGGAAATAAATGTAGGTTTTTATACATATAATCATGTCGAAAGGGGAAGTCAAGGAAATATAATTGGTGAATAAATAATTCTGAAGTTATAACCCTTTAACTAAATATATTCCCAGGTATAGAAGCTAAAGTTTACCCAATGTGTCTCTAAGTGTTTTCACCACCATAACACCCTCCAAAAACATCGTTACATTCAGATTTTGGAGCCTACCTAATTGTCATATCAAGTTTCATTTTGGACGTTAGGTGTCTCTTTATGTAATTTTACATGTTCCAAGTTTTCTTATTCATTCCTAATTCTCATCACATTGTTTAAAACATCTATGGTGTACTTCATGGTTATAAAAAACCAAATTAGTCATAAAATCACCTTTCAGTGGCAGTTGCACACACTTTTTCTATTAAACTTGGAGCATGCTTGTAAATTGGAATCTTGATGTGTATTTATGAGTATTTGATCATGTATGAGTTTTACTAATTATTTGGTATGTGTCACACTTGATTTTATGCTTAACTCATTGTGATTTCCCCTTCTTTTACCCTTCAAACCTAGACAAATTTTGGTTTTTCACAAGTTGGCCCACCAATAGTAAGTGGGTGCATAATTCACTATTAAGGCTCAGGAAAGATCCCTTCTATGTTTAGACTATGCCTTGCACCCTCCAAAAACACATAACACACTCTGAAGCAACATCCTCTCCTTCCCTTTGTGAATTGTTCCCTAAATTAAGCCTCTCTCTTAGCCAAGCACATGGCGCATAATCAATCAGTAGTTAAGCCTTCCTTCCCTCTTCAGGATGCACCTTGTATCCTGACCAAGCCCTTAACTAAGTGCATAGCACATCAATTGTGAAGATTTGTCTTCCTTAAATCTTCACATTATGCATTGTTCCCTCCTTATGACTTAGGATTTTTGAGTTGAGCACATGGCGCATCAACAAACAATATTAAGCCCCCTTAATCCTTCAGATTTCACCTTGCACCCTCCCTAAAGCTTGTTCTTCGCAGTTGAGTGCAAAACCCATATTAAATCTTGATGTACTTAGCCCTTGTCCCTTGACAGTGTGCCTTGCACCAAGAATCTTTCTCATCTCTTCCCAAGCGCATTTAAAAACCATGATAAAAAACTTTGCATGAAACATGTTAGAACTGGAATTTTTTAGGCTGATGTTTTCCATGGGAAATTCATTATGGGAGAAATGTTATACCGTGTGAATTCATAATGGGGGATATATATTGAGCATATATTATGGGGTAAAGGTTTTTTTATATTGGAAGGTATAAAAAACAGAAAGTAAATGAAAAATATAAAGGGGTATAAAAAATTTTAATGAAAAAATGGATGCCTACAATATCTAGTGAAAGTGGGGATTTTTTAAATTGGGAAGGTGTATTGGGTTAGTATTGGTAGGGGGCTAAATAATGTGATTTTAGAGGTATTTTAGAATATGTAGTCAAATTAGGGGTAATGTTTAGTATGCCATGAATGCACATGATATGTCATAGGTACATTGAGTGAACCCCCCGTGATGTTTTCTTTCCTTGAGTGATATTAGTTGCAAGTGTTCCATAATATCATGGAATGAATGCATGAAGATATTTGTCAAATGGATCATCTTAAGGAAATGTGAAAGATTTAAGAACACATCATGAAAAAATATGAAGTTCATTGGAATCCAAATGATTAAATTTTATCATAAAGACTCCATGTGACTCGACACCCTTTGGAGGGTAAAGGAAACAAAAACATGGAAGCTGCATGCAAGATTGAAGATTCAAGTGGTAGCATTCTCACCTCTCAAGAAAATCCATGTCATCAGTGACTAATGGTAGTCACTTGTCATGTTTTCACCTCATGATGATATAGGAATGATGAAGTAACTATGTAGTTATTGTAAAGACAAAATGTGGAATTCCAAGAGTCCGTATATGGACAAAAGGCCCATATTGAGAAGTCCAAAAGATACATGTAATTCCAAAATTCATGAAGAATTTTAAGAGTCATTTAAAATTCCAAGAGTTTTATAGAAATCCAAAGGTCATAAGAAGTTAAAAGGTAGTATTAGAAGCTCAATATTCATGAGGATATGAAAATTCATGACTCTAATTATAGAAGAAGCCTCATTACTCAAGCAAAGGACTTTTCACCTTCGATTCTCCCATAAGGCATTAGAGAGATAAAGATAGTTATTTTAGAGAGAAAGTAGTGGCTCTAATGCTCCACTATTGGAACTAGTGGTGTTCATTGTACTCATGTATCTTGGAACTTTTGTTTAATATTTCAAGCTATTTGACCAACACATTTGGATGCATAGATCGTGTATGTTTTGGGACTATTCAAATTTTTGTGGTTTATGTTGGCTTAAACATATGTACTAAATAAATTGAACTATTTCGGGGGATTTTGTGCTTAAATTGTTGGAATTGTGTTGTGATTGTTATAATTAGCGTGGAATATATGTGAACTATTTCACTTGATGACTAATGATCCTTGTTTATGTGTGCGCATATTTACTATATTAGTACTATTATTTTTCTTTTAGAGATTCATTTGTATTCCCTAGAATTAAATAACCTTGATACATGTACAATTGAACTTTCACAAGGCATTGTTTGGTCCCTATATTACTAGTATAGTCCCTTATTGTTGTTAGTGTAACCCCCTTAATGTTATTATTGTACCCTTGTAACCCCCATATTTTTATTATTGTGCCCTTAAATTATTATTGTTAGGTCGGCTAGGATTACATTGTGGCCCCACTAGGATTACATTATGGCCCCATGGACTCCTATATATAGAAAGGAGGTTTTGTAAATTGTATCATCCAAGAATTGTTCATTCATGTAATGTATTGGAGATTTCCCCCTAGAAGTGGTTTATTTCTAAGGCGTTGATATCTCCTTTCTTCTATTTTTGGAGCTGGTTACACAACATTTGGTATCAGAGCTTTGGATTCTAGGGTTTCACTGCTCTAAACAGGTCATCGTGGTATTTGCGCTATAACTTTGTTTCTACGAAGGTTTAGAATCTGAAATTTTTAGGGTAAGAAGCCGAAATCCTGAGGAAACTCATCAAAAAAATTTAGAGCTTGGTTCGCAATATTTTCAGAGATATGATTTGTGGAAGGTAGTGCTTTGTCAAGCTCTCGAACTTCATCTCAAAGAGGTGATCGTGGGAATAGATTCATAACTCTCTCTTTGAGCATCAGATTGGAGTACCATAAAAATTGGTCGCAAGTACATGGACTTTATTTTCTTGGCTATCAATTTTAGAGCCAAAGGATGAAACAGTGACACGTGGCAAATCGTACAAATTCACTCTACTGAACCTGTCCATAATTAGGTCATTATGGGAGATTGGACACAAATTTGTCTTGGAGAATCCAAATCAGGTCATACCTGTGGTAGTCGAAAGAGAATTCAGAGTGCTACGTTGATACTGAAATTCAAATATTGAAGTGCTACAATCAAAGAGATAATCCAATTTCAATATCGAGCTCCTCAAAAGCAAGAAAAAGGTGTGCATTTTTTTTCAGAATTGCATAAGTCTTGTTTGAAGAATCAATTTGAATTGATTCCAAGGGCATATTGTAGAATAGATATCAGTATTGGGTTCTAAAATATGCCCCGTAAAAATAATTCAACACCCATTAAGCCTTCAAGAGGCTCTACTATGACTCATGAAGATGAAGAATTGCAACATGATCTATCAAAATTACAAGAGCAAGTGCACCAAATTGCACTCTCGCAAAGAGCAACAAAATGAAATGGAAGTTTTGAAGAAAGAAGCATGGAAGCTAAGATGGATGGCATGGAAGGCTGGCATGGAAGCTAAGATGGATGACATGAAAGAAAACATGGAAAACATGAAGAAGGATCTAAAATCAGACATGGAAGGTTTGACAAAGTTGATACAAGAAATGTTTCATAATGGTGAAAAGATAGTAGAAGAAACTCATGATGAGAACAAAATAAATTTTAATCGTGATTTCATAAACTCTAATGTTGGCAGGAAGAACCACCATATTCCAAAAATGGAGATGAGAAATTTTTATGGAAAGGATCTTGTAACATGGATACTACAGATGGAGCAATATTTTGATCTCCATAACGTGCAAAACATACAAAAGGTACACATTTCAACTTTACATTTAGAACAAAATACATTTGTATGGTATCTATGGTTTTTCTCCCATAAAAAAATTGTCACTTGGTCAATTTTTATGGAGGAAATGATAGCACATTATGAGGATACAAAGAGCAACACCTTCTTTAGCCAATTGATAAATCTCAAACGAAAGGGCTTAGTGGAGGAGCACATTGAGGACTTCCAAAAATTGAATATAAGGGTAACTGATATTCCAAAGGAACACAAGATTGATCTCTTCATAGGCACTTTAAAGCATAACATCCAATTTGATGTTTGCGTTTTGGAACCTGATTCATTGGAGAAGGCATTCAGGTTGGAAAGAAAAATTGAATGTAAAATTATGGCAACAAGGAAGCCTACCACTCACTTCTATAAAGAAGGAAGTGTTGCTACGCCTAGATTTCCTCAACTGACAAGGTTGACACCACAACAATTGGAAGAAAAAAGAGCAAAAGGGCTTTGCTACAGTTGTGATAGCAAATACACTAAAGTTCATAAGTGTACTAAGAATAAATTATTTTACATAGATTGTGAAGAGGAAGAAGAAAATGAACAAGAAGAGGATATACACCAAGAACCAGCCATAGAAGGGGAAGAAATGAATCTGACCATATCGTGTAATGCACTGGCAGGAATTACCACTCCTCAAACTCTCAAGATAGAAGGACATATCAAGAAGAAAAAGGTAATAGTGTTGGTTGATTCAGGTAGAACCCACAATTTTATTCATTCTAAGGCAACCAAGGAATTAAATTGTTTCCTATAACGAGCACCAGAATGTCAAGTGATGGTTGCAAATGGAGGAACTATAAATTTCTCTGGAAAATGTCATAATATCAAGCTAACCATGGGGGAATATGTATTGACTAGTCCAATGCTTTCCATTCCTATGGGAGGTGTTGATGTTGTACTAGGAGTACAATGGTTACAATCTTTGGGGACGGTAGCTTTTAATTTTCAATAACTTTTCTTGAAATTTTTTTCAGAAGGAAAGCAATTCGAATTACGGGGTATTACGGGGAAGCCAGGAAAGATAATAAACTCTAATGTCATGACAAAGCTTCTAAAGAAAGAACAATGAGGCGTAATTGCACAATTATGCTCACTAGAAGTTCCAACATCAAAATCATCTATTTCTGCAGATCTCCAACAAGTCTTGGACAATCATTCCAAGCTGTTTGAAACTCCCAAAGGACTCCCACCTGTTCGTGATCATAATAATGCTATTCATTTTATTCCAGGAAGTGTTCCTCCAAACATCAAGCCTTATAGATATCCTTATGTCCAAAAGAGCGAAATTGAACGTATGATTACAGAAATGTTAGAGGCGGGTATAACTCAACCTAGTCAAATTTCTTTCTCTGCTCCTGTAGTATTGGTACACAAGAAGGATGGATCATGGCGAATGTGTCCAGTTTATAGGGAGCTCAATAAGCTCACCAGTAAAGATAAATTTCCCATTCCTGTGATTGATGAATTATTGGATGAATTACATGGAGCAATTTATTTTACCAAGTTGGATCTTCTTTCAGGATATCATCAAATTAGAATGAAGACTGAAGATATTCCCAAAACAACATTTCGAACTCATGAGGGTCATTATGAATTTTTGGTCATGCCTTTTGGCCTTACCAATGCACCTTCTACATTTCAAGGGTTGATGAATTCCATTTTCAAACCCTTCCTTAGAAAATTTGTGCTAGTATTTTTTGATGATATACTAATCTACAGTAGGTCTTGGAAGGATCATGTTGAACATGTTGACATGATGCTCAAAATATTGTAGGAGAAACAATTATATGAAAAAACATCCAAATGTTTCTTTGGAGTACAAGAGGTGGAAAATCTGGGTCATATTGTATCTCACGAGGGTGTTAAGGTAGATCCTAACAAAATTAAAGCCATTAAGGAATGGAAAGTTCCCACAACCATAAAGCAGTTGCGAGGATTTCTCGGGTTAATAGGGTATTATCGCAAGTTTGTTAAGAATTATGGGAGAATATCAGCACCTCTAACAACATTATTGAATAAAGATGCATTTTCATGGACTCTTGAAGCAACTAAGGCATTTGAACATCTTAAAGAGGCAATGTGTCGAGCACCAGTCTTAGCTACGCCAGACTTCACAAAAACCTTTATTATGGAATGTGATGCCTCAGGGAATGGAATTGGTGCTATTTTAATGTAGGAAGGGAGACCCATTGCTTTTGAAAGTCTTCCAATCAAAGGAAAGTATTTACAGAAACCTATTTATGAGAAGGAAATGTTAGAAATACTACATGCACTAAAGAAATGGCGAACTTACCTAATGGGAAGACACTTCAAGGTAAAAACTGATCATGATAGTCTTAAACACTTTTTGGAACAAAGACTATCTTCTTAAAGAGCAGCAAAAATGGGTCACAAAGATGTTGGGTTATGACTTTGAAATAATCTACAAAAAAGGAAATCTTAATGTTGTTGTAGATGCACTCTCAAGAAAGAATGAAGAGGTGGAAGCATTTCTTTGTGCCATTTCTATTATCCAACCAGATTGTATAACCGAAGCAAGAGATGAATGGAAGAAGGAAAAAGATGTATGGACACTCATTCAAAAGTTGTAGCAAGATCCAAGTACATCTGATACATTTAGTCGGAAAAAGGATTCCTTATGGTACAAAGACCACTTATATCTTTGTAAGAATTCCCAACTAAAACAAAAGATTCTTTTGGAACTACACACTTCTCCTTTAGAAGGACAGTCAGGATTTTTAAAAACTTACCACAGGGTGAAGAAAGAATTTTTTTGGGATGGCCTTAAATCTGATATTCAAAATTTTGTGGCAGAATGTTCGGTTTGCCAGCAGAATAAAGTTGAGACAATTAGGACCTCGGGACTTCTACAACCTTTATCCATTCCAAGTCAACATTGGAAGGAGATTTCAATGGATTTTATCACAGGTTTACCTAAGTCCGAAGGAAAGAGTTTCATCATGCTGGTAGTTGATAGACTTACCAAGTATGCACACTTTTGTGCATTATCTCATCCATTTAAAGCAGGTACAGTTGCTACTACCTTTATGGAAACAATTCAAAAGCTACATGGAAGCCCAAGGGTTATTATGAGCGACAGAGATCCAATTTTTACTGGAAATTTTTGGACGAAGTTATTTTCTTGTTTGGGTACTCAATTAGCTCATAGCTCATCTTATCATCCTCAATCTGAAGGCCAAACTGAGATAGTAAATAAATGTTTGGGAGTTTATCTTCGTTGTTTTGTATCTGATAAAAAAACACAATGGGTCAAGTGGTTACCTCTTGCTGAATGGTGGTATAACACTTCCTTCCATACTGTAGAAAAAATGACCCCATTTATGGCACATTATGGATATCATCCACCATCCATCAAATCATATTTAAGGGAAAATTTGAAGGTTTAAGAAGTGGAAGATCACATCGAGCATCAGCAAGAAGTTCTCCAACTCTTAAAGGATAACCTGAATTTGGCACAAAATCGAATGAAACAACAGGCAGATCAACATCGCAGCGAGAGAAGTTTTGATGTAGGAAATTGGGTATTTTTATGGCTACAACCATACAAACAAATGTCCCTCAAGCAAGCTAAGAAGGATAATAAATTATCGCCAAAGTACTATGGTCCTTACAAGGTGTTGCAAAATATTGGTACTATGGCATACAAATTGGAGCTTCCTGCTTCTTCACGGGTGCATCCAATTTTCCATGTTTCATGCTTAAAGAAGGTTATAGGTGAAAATCTTCCAGTTCAAACAATATTTCCAGAACTTGATGAGGAAGGGAAAATCATATTGGAACCTGAAGCAGTCATGGAAACAAGAACTCGACAGCTACGGAATCGATCAATTTCAGAGTATCTCATCAAGTGGAAGAACTTACCCACTGAAGATTCTACATGGGAGGATGAGAATTTTATACAGAAGCACCCGGAGCTACTCAAGCGTTGAGGACAACACTTTTTTGAAGGAAAGGGGCATGTTAGGTCCCTATATCACTAGTATAGTCCCTTATTATTGTTAGTGTAAACCCCTTATTGTTATTATTGTACCCTTGTAACCCCCATTTTGTTATTATTGTGCCCTTAAATTATTGTTGTTAGGTCGGCTAGGATTACATTGTGGCCCCACTAGGATTACATTATGGCCTCATGGACTCCTATATATAGAAAGGAGGTTTTGTAAATTGTATCATCCAAGAATTGTTCATTTATGTGATGTATTGGAGGTTGCCCCCTCGAAGTGGCTTATTTCTAAGGCTTTGATATCTCTTTTCTTCTATTTTTGGAGCTGGTTACACAACAAGCATACTCTCTTGCTCATTCAAAAATACATGCACAATACTCTCTCATGCTAATCGCTCAAGCTAAGGAAAATATTTAAGTTAATGGAAGTCGGACCATAATTCTTGATGGGACTCCTACACCAAATGGTGTGAGGTCTAGTTGGGACTTCATATCAGGGATATCCCCTGTATGTTGGTGGAATCTAGAACCGTCAACACATCCATGTTTAGTTTCTTAGCATTCATAATATTTGAATCAAATATATAACGAAAGGCCACAACCACTTTATTTCACTTGGGTATCGATGATATTATCGTAATATCAATGGATATGGATGAGATAATAATGGTATTGGACCAACAATCGAATCTGCATGCAAAAATTGACGACGTCATAGAGAGAGTGTTACAATATGACAATGAAATAAATAGAGAAAATGCAACTCCTATTGTGGATGAAGATCAGGAAGTTTATGTGAATGCATCTAGACTCCACTAGGGTGAAGATCATCCCCTCAAATGTTATGACAATGTGTTAAATGTGTCCCCTTAGAATTTCAAACCGAGTCCTAAATTCTTAATAAATTCACATAAAAATATACAAGGGAAAGAAACCATGCAAAGAAACCTTACTGCACCTAATTTACATTGCTAAGAAAATAAATAACTATTGGGTTATTAAGAAAACATGTATGTTTAATTCCTTGCATACTCCTCTAAGCTCACAAAAATATATATTTAAAAGTGAGAATCTAAATGGTATATGAATGAGGTAGAAAAGAAAGATATAATATTATTTATGGCAGGGCTTTAAGCATAGAAGATGAGTGCAGGAAAGGAGGCACAGTGAGAATGCCATCAAGATGCTAATAAATGTTGATCTTTGTGCAATACATTGGATGATATGATAATTCTCATCTGCTACATCATTAAAATATGATGTTACCTATGTGATGGTTGAAGAAGAGAAAGTGATCCCTTATCTTCAACGTAATTCTAATGTTATCCACAAGAAATTTGCGATGTTATTGTTGGGATTTATTTCCCCATTTGATGAGGTGAAATTTTTAAATTTTTTTATGGATGAAACTGTAAATGAATCCTTCAGAGACAATGACTAACAAATTGAGTTGAGTAGTAAACAATCTGACACTACACCATGTTGACCAGGGCTTCAATTGTTCTGCAAAAGAATAAATGGTGGTGAAAATTAGTCCTTGAATGACCATGAGAATATTTAACCACTTCTATATGTTTTTACTATAGATATCATAGGTAGCGTGTAGATGTGAAATATGTCAATCCAAGTAACCCAAAATTACAATATTGATGTCACCCTGAAAGTTGTGGTCGGGGCCAATGACATCAATATCATGATTAGATTATGGATTAACTTCTTCCTCTATTTCCAAGGATAAATCTCCATTCAATCTTAACTTTTTGATTTTATTAACCATATAATATTGGTGTAACATAATGTACATTGAAGAAGGAAGCTAACATTATAACATCCATATTAATAACGCATCATTAGTTGGTTATTGGAAAATTTTGAATCAATGATCACATTCAATTCATAACTATTTATTCATGAAACATACGTTTTGCATTGATCTGTATGAAAACTGGAAATGAAGGTATTCGTGTTTTTGAATAAATGAGCATCCAAAGTGTTG
Organism: Pinus albicaulis; assembly: GCA_034641835.2. NCBI lineage: Eukaryota > Viridiplantae > Streptophyta > Pinopsida > Pinales > Pinaceae > Pinus > Pinus albicaulis. The sequence goes on from CM076573.1 coordinate 227,978,058, forward strand.
AATTAAAGTAGGTGCTAATATATAAATTATTTCAACTAATTATGTGATAAAAATCAAACTTGCAAAGATGAACAAGGATTATAAATACATGAAAAAATCCATTAGTATTCAAAAAAGGTATCCCAAACAATGAAGGTGGATAAGGGAAAATAATGAATGACAGAGTTGTTCAAGCTCCACTACATGTCTTTATATACCAGTGGTCCCTACAAATCATATGAATAATACAAAGGATAGCTCATTGGGTGGAGGAAAGTTATTGTGCGGGATTGTGGAGAAGTGTTCAAGCTCCACACTTCTCTGCACATTTGCATACTGAGCTTCCTACACAATGTATGATGATTTTTTATTAATTTATTAATGCATGCAACTTTAATTTGATTTATTTTTATCTTTTATAAATAAATAATTTCATTTTGTTTCGTTTCAGTGCATTGTCCTTTTCCTATTTTAAGAAAATATTAATTATCTTAATTAAAAAAATAATAATTATGAACGCGTTGATAGGCGAAAAAAATTCTCCTACAACGACTGAGTATTGGCCTATTTAGAATCCAAATTAGAAACCTTTTTGTTGAGATGGTTGTATACTATCCACAACTAAGGCTCAATTTCTTGCACTAAACTAAAATTAAAAAGTAAAAGGAGATAAAAAAAAAACAATTTAAAAATTAGGGAAAATATATGACATAATTTAATATTTACAATTATCTACAAAAATATAAACAAATTGTTGATTGGATGAAGTCAATATGAACAAAAGTTAGGATTAGGTACAAAGAATTCATTCAAACATAATAAACCATGTGAAATATCATATATGTTTAATATGTCTAGAATTTGGGTCCAACTTGCCACACAAATTTATTTATTTTCTTGAAATTAATATGCATGCATTAACTAGAAATAATAGGAAAGAACACCATCTCGTAAACAAAAAAAATTTATATTCTATCTCTTGAATATCATATTTTGATCATAAGACAATAATATATAAAAATGTTAACAACTCATAAACTTCTACTGATAATAGAGATAGTGTGCAACATATCCTAAGAAATGTATAGACAAAATAAAAAAATATTTATTAAAAAATAATGTAATATTCCCAAATGGGAAAAGCAGCAATATAGCTCATAAAATGAAAGAAGCAACAAATATTTAACACATGAAACCATGAGACCAATATGGAGCCATATTATTAATCATATATGCAGCAAATAAGTACAAAACAATGAGGCATAACCCATAGAATGTGATTTCACAAGCCTCCAATACATAAACACTCTCAAAGTGAGATGTTTCTGCTACACAAAATGGCAGAGAGGCTGCTACAATGCAGTCATATTAAGCATAAATACATCTGGAGATGGTACAATGATATCAAAATACTGATATAGGCCCCAATAGATTCTATACATATAGATCTGGTCTCTAGATCAACTTTCCAAGACACTCCAGGAGGGTTTTCGGAAAATGCACACAATGTGCCAATGTAGGTTGCAACCCTAGGACTGAAGATATGTTGCAACAACAGAAATGAGAATATATGGCTGAAGCTGATGTAGAAACCTACAACTCTTCTCCACTAGGTCCTTCGGATGAAAGAATGGCTCCTCCACTGAAGAAATCACATCCCAAAACAACCACTGCAACTACCCTTGCAACTCCTACCTAAAATAATATAGATTTGGACTGAAACTACATTGTAGGGGATAAATCTTCCTTGTTCTCATGCCATATGTGTCAATTAATCCCAAGGGGCTTCTTTACAGGCCTCCCAATGGATGGAAACCTTCCTCCACTGCAAAAGTAGCTCTGAAAACCCCCAATATAATTCTACACTACTACACCCTACAACACAGCAAAATATTTTGTACAACTGTGCTGATGAAGAAAGGTGAAGCTTGGCCCTAAGCCTGAATGTGGAAATGAAGTGAAATACTCCTCTAAGATTCCTCTCGAGGAAAGAGATGGGATTCCCGCTCAGGAACACCTGGTGCTAAACAACACACCAATCTCAACTAAACAACTGAAGAATGTAAGAAATCTAAATAGACCACATAAAAAATAATAATCTAAAACACACCCCATATGGCTTCCATCCTCTTCCTTATATAATTTATGAGCTTCCTTACCCTTGGCCCCACTCAATTAGGTCACTTCTTCCATGCAATCAATCTCCCTCCAAAACTTCATTATTCCTCATTAAATGTCCACTCCTCCATAATAACGTTGTTGATTTGGTCAAAGTTGACCTATTCAACATGTTCCAACCCCTCTTCACACTCAAAGGTGCTTCATTTAGTTGCTTAGAGGGTCTCCTTTCACACTAGAAGTTTTTTTATTGTTTCTAAGGAGATTTATGGGCCTCCCTACCCACTTATTCACCTACCAAGTGACATAATAATTTATAATATTACATTTAGCTAAAGATAAATTTTAGGAATATTACAGTCCTCCCCTCCAAAATGTTGTTTGTCCTCAAGAAACTGTAAAGGTGGAGCAAAATCCTCCCCTCCTCCTCTTGTGGCCTCCTCATCAATAGTCCCCACCAGTGCTTCAGATATTCTACACTAATTATGTCTCCCAATGGTTCCCCCCAATTATGCAAGTTGGCCCTTGGTTGATAAACCAAATGGCCCTCATCATGAGAAAGTGGAAGGTCTATATGGAAACCTTCTTGCTTTTCAATGGCCTCTTCAAGGTAGCAGTGATGACAAGCATAGGGGATCTCATTCCTAATGAGAGACTCCCATCTCCATGCTATCATCCAAATGAAATGAATCACCTTCCAGCATGGTAATTCATAGAAAAGTTCCTCCCAATTGTTCATGAGAGGCATATCCCAAGTGCTCCAAAAAATCATATGGCCCACCTCATGAAGAAGCAAGTGATCTATTGTAGTGGCCATATTATCTCCCATGCTCCCCTTGAAGCATGAAGCATAAAATGTGTGGAAAATTTCATTCCCCATGGACACATCCAACTAATGTGACTTCCCTCCAATCATGTTCCCAACAAGGATAAGAACATCATCAGCATATGGAATCACAATAAAAGTCATGCTAGCTACCATATGTATTAAAGGAGAAGGAAAATTTTCCCTCATGTGCAGCCAACACAGTTTTTCTCCTAACTGCCATAGAATATGATATAACAAGTGTTCCTCCCACCACTTGTTTGCTACCCCATTCTTCTTGCATGCTTGGAGAAGGTGTATAATGGTTGATGTTAATGAATCACACCATGAAGAATGCATCATCTCCCAAAAATATTCTAGGGAATGGTCAACATCATCATTTATCATGGCCCCAAGTAGCCCATCAAGCTAATAAAAGGGAGGGCCCCCTCTTGGAGCAATTCCATGTACATGAGTGTTAAGAAAATGCAAGTATATAGTAAATATATCATGATGCTCAGAAATAAAATCCTTACCATACACTTGGTTCAAGCTAGTGGGGTAGCTCATGGATGAGCTCCCTCTCACACCCAATGTGATCAGGAGCTCAAATCTGAGCTTGGGAAAAAGCTCAAAAATGAAAGTGCTCAAATTGATTTGGAACCTGAGCAACGGGATAGGCATCGGCGATACAATCCCAATTTCGTGAACGGCACTAAAAACTGACGATGTATGAAGAAGTTATTCAACTTTGAATTTCTTCAATTTCAGTAAAAAAAAGGCCAATTTGACTTTAGAAATTGGCAAATATTAAAAAAAAAATATTTCAGGAATATTCTTTGGAATATTCCACAGAATATTCCATGTAGACCAGTTGTTTTGTGACAAGTGGCATTTTACAATTGGCTTTTGAGTTGACTGTGTAATGAATGGACCAATCCAGAGCTGCCATGTGGTAGGCCCAGAGGCTGCCACGTGGCCCCCAACTCACATCTGAAATGGCGTATTAAAAAGTTTTCGTGTTGGTGGTTTGAACCCATGACCTATGGTTGACAAGTGCTACACCTTACCATTGGGCCACAGACTTTGGTTTTAATATGTGAAGCATAAATATTATATTTATTATAACTGTTACAACAGTTGGCCCACAACAGTTAATGCGAAAGGTGTGGCCACATGTCACCTTATATTTATTGCTAATAGTTTATGCCACCCCCTAAATTTAGCGTTGTTTTCTCCATTTTAGGCTGAATTCCACTTTTAGCTCTAGTTAACTACAGTTGGCCCACAATTAGTGGGATTTTTGCCTAACATTGGGAAAAATACAGTTTGGAGCATATCTTTCACATGGGAGATCCTTTTGGAGTGAATTTTTTTTTTGATTTTGGGTCTCTTCGTCCTTATGGACTCAATGGAGTAGGTCTGAAATCTAACAGAGGTCATCTTCATAGGTTTAAGCATCAATGAAGATGAAGGAGCCATCAGGGCCTGGAAGGAGAAGGCTGTGTATTGGACTGTGTTTCTCTGTTTAAGGTAAATGAATAGGCATTATTAGCTATTTCATGCCTTTTGAATCTGTTTATATGGTTTTTAGGGTCTGTTAAGAACTTTAGAAAGCCGAAAAGTTTCATTTAAGTTCTAGAGGCCATTTTCCAAACAGAGTGTGTAGGCGAAACCAGAGCAGCCGGAGGCCGTTTCTGATGAAAAAAAACTCTATCTTGACTATTTAAGTCATTCTGGAACCAATGAAAGTGGTTTCAGATAATCTTTAGTACTTCTATAGCTCTAGAAGTTGATATGAAGTCGTGGGCAGCCATGGGCAAACCGTGGAGGAGAGCCATTTTTGGGGATGTTGTGCTTAATGTAAGCAATTTATCAGTTGATATTTGATGTATGATCATTATTGGATGCAAAAGTAGTGGAATCAGGGACAGAAACAGAAATCTGAGGGAGTTTGTGCCATTTAGAAGCTCAGAGAAGCTTAGTGCACTAACAGAAGGATGTGTGTCCATAGAAGCCTAAAGCTGTTTGCAGGAATTGGACAGCCATTAAAGGGATTTAAAATGGTATTCTCAACCCTTTGAATCATTTTCATATTCATTGTGGCTAAGTGTGGATCTTATAAAATAATTTAAGTACCTTAATCCCAAAGAGTCTAGTCATGTTGACGAAGCTCAAAGGAGATGTAGCCCAAGAGTTGGGGTGAACTCCTATATTATATTGTTGTTGTGTTTTGTTATTCTATGGCTGAATTATGTTGCTGATATACATGTTAAGTTTCAGAAAAAACAAATAAACTTAAAACACATAAACAGAAGAAAAGACATACACCTCTTCCAAGAAAAAATTCTGCATAATGTCAAGTTTGAGTAAGGTCATTTTAATTAAGTCTGAGTGTTTACTTCTATTATTTCTTTAGGCAGAGTCTGTAAGAGGGCCAGGTAGCTTCTGGATTCATCCTTTCTTTGAAAGGTGACATATCCGGTAAATTCCCCTACAGTCTATCTCTATATTAGAAATAAGAAGTTCTCACATTTTTAGATTTAAAATTTGGAGTATTTGCACGCATTTACATAAATGAAAATGGATACCTTGCACCCTTTTCAAGTACAATCCATTTTCAGATCAGATGGTATCAGAGCTCGAGTTGAGAATTCCTTATGGTTGCATGTATGAGTTTTCTTTAGTTGGAAGGATAGCTGTTGTTAGCTGAGTCTTGGAAAGGATTGAAGACTATTTTCCTTACCCAATTTACCTCAAGATTATCTTTGGAAAACAAACTCCAATAGTTTGTGTTTTATGGCTGCTTGAATGAGAAGAGGTCTTTACTAACATTTGGTTAAAATCTTGTCGTTTGTTTGAAAGCTTTGAGGACTTTTCTTTGGAAGTTCCTTTTGGTTGTTTTGACCAGTTACATAATGTCAACTTTTTCTACAAGTGAAGTTTCCTCCTTCACTAGATTCTTCAATGATGACATGAAGAATGAGTTCTTTAAGGTGAAGGACATGGTGCAGATTCTCCTTGAGGATAAAAGAGAAAGAGTTAAGCTTCATGCACAATTGCTAGCTATGCAGGAAGAGAAAGAAGCCATTCTTCAAAGACTGCATGATATGGAGTTGCAGCTTCTTCAAGCTCAAGAAGCTTTGTCCAAGAAAAAACCTCATCTTCAGGATGTAAATCATGAGGTAAATAATTCTGATTTGTCTTCAGTTTCCTCTATTGAAAAGTGTGTTGGTTCTTTTGAAAGGCATACAAGAGGTATTGGGTCCAAATTGATGTTGAAAATGGGCTATCAAGAAGGCAAAGGTTTGGGCAAGCATGCACAAGGCATTGTTGAGCCTATTTTTGTTGTGGGGCATCCCAAGAATATTGGTCTGGGCTATGAGCAACTTAATGGCGAAGCTTTGAGCACATGCATTCAAGAATGTGATGCAAATTTGAAGAGAAAATTTCTCCCAAGTTCTGAATTACATCAATGTCATGATGGCAATATTCCTTACCATTGTTTTAAGCCATCATTGCAGCAAGAAGATGGACATTCGATGCAGCAAAAGAGGTATAATCATTCACATGATCAATTTGATTATGTTTCAACAAAGAATGATATTTTTTCTTATTCAAATGAAAAGAATTTTTGTTGCACATTTTGTGGTCGATTTAACCATCATGTTTCGAGATGCTGGATGAGGAAGAAGGCACACAAGAAGCAGATGAAGCAAAGACTACCTTCAAAGAAGGTGCATATGATATGCACTTTTTGCCAAAAGAAGGGACATGTTGTCTCTCATTGTTGGACTTTGCGTCCAACGCGTCGTCCCACGCACATGCAACAAGAGGACAAAAATATTGGCGAAGGTGGAACCTCATATTCCATTATTGATGTGGAAAGGGGAGTTTCACATGAGGAAAAGTTGCAGCAGCAAAAGTCGCCATGGAAGTGGCTTGGTGAGAAGTGGATGGACTTCTTGACACAGTAAGATGTACTCCTTTTGTACATATGCAAATTTGGGATGTATGCATGTATTTTGTTGTAATATCTTTTTTGTTTTGAGCCACCTCAGATCATTGATCAAGGCTGCATTGTATAGTTTCACTCTGTAAATTTCTCGCCAGAAATTTCTGTGTGAGTTCAAGAAGGTCAGTTGTGGACAGTTGTGGACAAGCGCATTCAGAAAGGGAAATGTCAATTTATTTTCATTTGTGGTTCAAATTCACTTGCTTTGTAAGGCAAAAGTGTTTGAAGGGCTGAAGAGAAGAGGATTTTTATTCTCTCATTTGTTGTACTATAGTTCAATTCTTCATTTCAGTAAGCTTTTGGAGACCAAAAGCCTCTCATTTGGGAGGTGTGATTAGGAGCTCAAATCTAAGCTTGGGAAAAAGCTCAAAAATGAAAGTGCTCAAATTGATTTGGAACCTAAGCGATGGGATAGGCCTCGATGATACGATCCGAACACCGTGAATGGCACTAAAAACCGACACTGTATGAAGAAGTTATTCAACTTTGAAGTTCTTCAATTTCAGTAAAAAAAAGGCCAGTTTGACTTTAGAAATTGGAAAATATTAAAAAAATATATTTCGAGAATATTCTTTGGAATATTTTGAGAATATTCCTTGGAACATTTCACATAATATTCCATGTAGACCAGTTGTTTTGTGACAAGTGGCATTTTACCATTGGCTTTTGAGTTGACTGTGTAATGAATGGACCAATCCAGAGCTACCACGTGGCAGGCCCGGAGGCTACCACGTGGCCCCCAACTCACATATGAAATGGTGTATTAAAAAATTTACTTGTTGGTGGTTTGAACCCATGACCTATGGTTGACAAGCGCTACACCTTACCATTGGGCCACAGACTTTGGTTTTAATATGTGAAGCATAAATATTATATTTATTATAACTGTTACAACAGTTGGCCCACAACAGTTAATGCGAAAGGTGCGGCCACATGTCACCCTATATTTATTGCTAAAAGTTTATGCCGCCCCTAAATTTAGTGTCGTTTCCTCCATTTTAGGTGGAATTCCACTTTTAGCTCCAGTTAACTACAGTTGGCCCACAATTAGTGTGATTTTTGCCTAACATTGGGCAAAATGCAGTTTGGAGCATATCTTTCACATGGGAGATCCTTCTGGAGTGAATTTTTTTATTTTATTTTGGGTCTCTTTGTCCTTCTGGACTCAATGGAGCAGGTCTGAAATCTAACAGAGGTCATCTTCAGAGGTTTAAGCATCGAAGAAGATGAAGGAGCCATCAGGGTCTGGAAGGAGAAGGCTCTGTATTGGACTGTGTTTCTCTGTTTAAGGTAAATGAATAGGAATTCTTAGCTATTTCATGCCTTTTGAATCTGTTTATATGGTTTTCAGAGCCTATTAACAACTTTAGAAATCCGAAAATCTTCATTTAAGTTCTAGAGGCCATTTTCCAAACAGAGTGTGTAGGCGAAATCGGAGCAGCCGGAGGCCATTTCTGATGAAAAAAAACTCTATATTGACTATTTCAGTCATTCTGGAACCAATGGAAGTGGTTTCAGATCATTTTGAGTACTTCTACAACTCTAGAAGTTGATATGAAGTCGTGGGAAGCCCTGGACAAACCGTGGAGGAGAGACATTTTTGGGGATGTTGTGCTTAATGTAAGAAATTTATCTGTTGATATTTGATGTATGATAATTATTGGATGAATAAGTAGTAGAATCAAGGATAGAAATAGAAATATGAGGGAGTTTGTGCCATTTAGAAGCTCAGAGAAGCTTAGTGCACCGACAGAAGGATGTGTGTCCATAGAAGCCTAAAGCTGTTTGCAGGAATTGGAAAACCCTTAAAGGGATTTAAAATGGTATTCTCAGCCCTTTGAATCATTTTCATATTCATTTTGGTTAAGTGTGAGTCTTGTAAAATAATTTAAGTACCTTAATCCCAAAGAGTCTAGTCATGTTGACGAAGCTCAAAGGAGATGTAGCCCAAGAGTTGGGGTGAACTCCTATATTTTATTGCTATTGTGTTTTGTTATTCTATGGCTGAATTATGCTGCTGATATACATGTTAAGTTTCAGAAAAAACAAATAAACTTAAAACACATAAACAGAAGAAAAGACATACACCTCTTCCAAGCAAACATTCTGCATAATGTCGAGTTTGAGTAAGGTCATTTTAATTAAGTCTGAGTGTTTACTTATATTATTTCTTTAGGCAGAGTCTGTAAGACGACCAGGTAGCTTCTGGATTCATCCTTTCTTTGAAATGTGACATATCCGGTAAATGCCCCTACAGTCTATCTATGTATTAGAAATAAGAAGTTCTCACATTTTCAGACTTAAAATTTGGAGTATTTGCACGCATTTACATAAACAAAAATGGATACCTTGCACCCTTTTCAAGTACAATCTATTTTCAGATCACAATGAGTAAGTAGGTGGTGATGATAACCCTTCCCAAGAGTTATTCTTCTCCTCACCGTCCAAACAATCTATGCAATTCCTCATGTGATAGTGCATCTCCTCTTTGAAATCTTCCCATATGAATCCCTACAAAATAGCATGGAATGCTCTAATGAAACTAGTGGGATTGTAAAGAAAGATCTCATAAGCTGCATGTAATAGTTGGTCCTTGAGATTTGAGGCTCTAGATAAGAAGATCTTATCCTGATAAAAGATGACCCTATATCTCACTATATATCCTCCATCGGAAAACTGGTCATCAAGTATCCTGCATGTAAAGAGATCCTTGGAGTATTCCACCAATAGCTGGGATCTCCAATAATGATCCAAACTCTCTAATGACAACATTGTTGATCTATACTATGTAGCCCCTGTCATGTGGTTGCCTTCTTCCTTGACATCTCCTATGCCAAAGTCAAGCACCGGTATGCTGCTAACATGTTCCTGTTGCACCTCTTCTAGCTACTCATGCTCAAGTGAAAGTTGAAGTTTTTGGGGGTTAGTCTTCCATAGGAAGCTATCATCTCTCCAAAATCTCCCAAGTCTAGCCAATGAATGCATGAGTGGCCACCCTCCTCTACCAAATGGGGAAGATTCCTCCCTATGTGGAAGTATCCTCATGTCCTCCAATTCCATGGAGTGGTCTCCTTGCACCATGATGGTGCCACCCTCCATCCCATTAACATCTTCTCCCAGCGCAAAATAGCTGATAAGAGTGGGTAATGATGATATTGGGAGAATTTATCCCTCCTCCTTGAGCCTACCCAAGACTCCTTACACTGTATCTAATCCTCCTAAGTTTCTCACCCCTCCTGGATCAATGAGTGGTGAGGTGTCTCTTATCTCCTGATCTAGTGGTCTCTCGGGTGGAATGCCTCCATGTAATGAGACATCAAAGTTTGAAGTAGATTGTATAGGTGAGTGGAATAATTTGTCCCTCCTTTCACTACGCAAACCAGTCTCCTTCTTCTGTATATAAAACCCTTAAAATAAACAAGGGTGCATGCTCCCCATTTTTTGGTGTTGATCCACCCTTTCTTCTCCTCCTTTGATCAAGGTGTTACTGCCCATCACTACTGTTACATGATGCTCTTTGGGAATCTTTTGCAAAGATGAAAAAGCTCCTCCACTTGAAGTAATAGATTCATGCCCATCCCCATGTGGTGATGGTTCTCCTCCTAAAGTGATAGTGTTGTTACTTCCTCTTTGTTCTCCCTCCTCAAATATATTTGAGAATACCTCATTAACAATGAGAGACCCTAGATCTTGGTCTTCCCTTGAAGGAGGAATCTCCATGTCTTCCTTTTGAGAAGAAATATATTTTTGCAATGGGGATATTGCCCTTGGAAAAGCATCATACAAGTTTTTATTCCCCTCAATAGAAATCTGAAGTGGAGTTGGTATAGTGGATCTTTCCAACTCATGCAAGGGATTTGAATGTTTATGTTTGGCTAGCTCAATCAAAGATGTTTCACATTGTTTTTCATCAAATTTCTTCACTAATTTCTTATTGAATCTTGCATAAGGAGATTTATTTGCATGATTAAATGAAGAGGATTCATAAAACCATCAAGTATAAGCCTTACCTTTAAGATGCAGCACTGCTATCCTAAGGGATTCCCTTTCTGAAACTTGATGTAGCTACAAGTATGAGTCTAACTGCTCTATCCAATCCTTGGCTATGCATGTGGAGGACCCATCAAAATTTGGTAGAAAGAATCTACCTCTTCTGATTCTGTTGTGATTTTTGGGTCTTCTTTCCTCCTTGAGTTGGCAAAAATCTTGGAAGTTCAAGTGCTCCTTGAATATCCAAGATTGAGATTCATACTCTTGAAGATAGTCACTCAAAGTCTCCTCCTTTGGTGCATATTATTCCTCCATCTCTCTTGCTGTGAATCTGGGCATAAAACTATGTTTTGGATCAGATTGTGTGGCTTCATGCTCACACCCCACATGTAAAAATCTATGTTTTGCTTCATATTCAAACCCCCTTGGAGATTCCCTACACATCTCCTTTCTCATCTTCTTGATGTCTTCATTGATGCTCTGCATAGTTTGAAAAAGAAGCTTTGAGAGCTTCTCTTCATCTCTTCTTCCAAATACTGGAGTCTTGTCTTTGTCCCTTCTATACATACTCTCCTTGTGAGAGGCTTCTCCTTATGGTGACATATTGGCTAAATGCACAGGCTAAGCCAAGATTATGCTCTGATACCACTGTAATATTCCCAAATGGGAAAAGCAGAAATATAGCTCATAAAATGAAAGTAGCAACAAATATTTAACACATGAAACCATTAGGCCAATATGGAGCCATATTATTAATCATATATGCAGCAAATAAGTACAAAACAATGAGGCATAAACAATATAATGTGATTACATAAGCCTCCAATACATAAACACTCTCAAAGTGAGATGTTGCTACTACACAAAATGTTGGAGAGGCTGCTATAGCACGGTCATATTAAGAATAAATACATTTTGAGATGGTACAATGATATAAAAATATTGATATAGGCCCAAATATATTCTATACATACAGATCTGGGCTCTAGATCAGCTTTGCAAGACACCCCAAGAGGGTTTCCGAAAAATGCACACAATGTGCCAATGTAAGCTACAACCCTAGGGCTGAAGATATGCTGCAACAACAGAAATGAGAAGATATGGATGAAGACGATGTAGAAACCTACAACTCTTCTCCACTATATCCTCCGAACAAAAGAATGGCTCCTCTACTGAAGAAATCACCTCCCAAAACAACCACTGCAACTACCCCTGCAACTCCTCCCTAAAATAACGCAGATCTGGACTGAAACTGCATTGTAGGGGATAAATGCTCCTTTTCCTAGTGCCAAATATGTCAATTAAGCCCAAGGGGCTTCTTTACAGGCCTCCCAATGGATGGAAACCTTCCTCCACTGCAAAACTAGCTCTGAAAACCCCCAATATAATTCTCCACTGCTGCACCCTGCAACATAGCAAAATATTCTACAGAGACTGTGTTGATGAAGAAAGTTGAAGCTTGTCCCTAAGCCTGAATGTGGAAATAAAGTGAAATACTACTCTAAGAGGCCTCTTAAGTAATGATATGGGATTCCTGCTCAAGAACACCTGGTGCTAAACAACACAACAATTTCAACTAAATAGTTGAAGAATGAAAGAAGTCTAAACAGACCACATACAAAATAATAATCTAAAAAATACCCCATATGGCTTGCATCCTCTTCCTTATATAAGTTATGATATTCCTTACCCTTGGCCCCACTCAATTAGGTCACTTCTTCCATGCAATCAATATCCCTCCAAGACTGCGTTATTCCTCATTAAATGTCCACTCCTCCATAATAGCGCTATTGATTTGGTCAAATTTGACCTATTCAACATGTTCCGACCCCTGTTCACACTCAAAGGTGATTCATTTAGCTGCTTAGAGGGTCTCTTTTCACACTTGAAGAGTTTCTAATATTTCTAAGGATATTTATAGGCCTCCCTACCCACTTATTCACCTACCAAGTGACAAAATAATCTATACTATTCCATTTAGCTCAAAGCTAAATTTTAGGAATATTACAAATAAATATGTACAAGTTAAAGAACAATACGAGATGCATCCATTAAATAATTAAAACCATGATCAAACATTAGTTTCATAGCTAAAAAGAACAATTGATTATGAAATTGGTCTTCAAAATAGTTGTAACTTGAAAACTTGATTCAAAAATACAAGTTTTGAGCTTTCACAATTTATCGACCTCTACTCTAACGTAATATTTTGTATAAATACTTAAAAAACAAAATAAATCTGTTCGATAAATAACTAGAAATTCATAAAGTTTTTCTCTAATAAAGTGATACTTCAAAAAATAAAAGTTTCATCCTATTAACTGATTTTTCCTTAAAAAAATTGTAGTTGTTTATATTCCTTCCTCATCCTCAAAGTCTTTATCCTCCACATTGAGTAGAAGATGTGGTGCATGTATTTGGATGTCATTCACCATTATGAATATACCTCACAATAAACTAAGAAATGAATTGGATGAAATTGATTTGTGTTGACCTCGAAATCTGAAATTAAACTTTGGATTATTTTCTTATTTTTATAATACTTGTTTCCAAACTTAGAAATGAGTTTGATTTTATTAAAAGGGAACTGTAGAAACTTTTGAAAATATTGATGCATCCATATTTTGATCTCTCTTATTTTTTTTCGGTCCTTGATGATGATGTCTTCTAATGGATGCTTCACCTCTCTTGGAAGTACTTCTTTTAACTACTTGGAAGCTAGAAGATCAAATTCCTCAATAAAATCGGTTTCATTTTTCCATATTGCTAGACATTGTCCCTGAGCACTCTTACCCCATTCCCTAACTTCCTTGTCTTTTGTTTCGCTACAGATTAAGGATGTATACACTAGTCTTATATCATTCTTCAAAACCTTTGGAATTTCTTCTTACTGTAATTCTTTCTCCCAGTCTAGGATGGACAAAAATATGACCTTGATGTATTTATCTTCTTCTACTAAGGAATGAATCCTCTCTTACAGATTTAATCTTTCTTGATAAAATATTGATATTTTATCCATGTGCTTGTAAAACTTGGATTGGTCCTTCCCTAAAATTAAGAATTTAAGCATACTTTTAATGCTTTTTCTTTGAAAATTTCTAAACTCTTGTATTTCTCCCTGGTTTTGATTGAGTTGAGGCTAAAGATAATTGACCTTATCTTTCAAATATGTGGTCATGATTTCAATGTTACTTTCAATTCTCATGGGATTGAGTTGAGACTGAAGAGAATTGACCTTATTCTCATGGGATTCTTTCAGTTCCTGAATTTTTTGAGGATATTTTGATTTTGACTCATTCAATTCCATCTAGAATAGATTTTTAACATTTTTCCTTTCAATTGCAAAACCTAGAACAAGGGTTGAAGAATATATTTTCTACTTGTATTCATTAAATAGTTTTCTCTTCTCTAATTATTTTTTCTAGCGATTAAATTCTTTGTAAATTGCTATCATAGGAAGTTCCTAGATCATTAAGATGGTATTTATTATAATTTAAAAAAGGATCTAATTCCTGTGAATGTTCCTTTAATTTTTCATTAACTTCACCTTGGGCTTTGTTGGGTGCAGGAATTACACTTAAGCAACTCCTCAAAACTTAATTTGTCAACCTGAGGGATCCGTAAACTCAGAGACGAAGCACAGGCAACGCCAAATATGGTTTGAATCTTCCTAATATAAATCCCTACTTTCTCTAAAGGAAAGATTGCAGAATAAAAATAAAAAGAGAAAAAGGAAACTTGAACCATCAAAATAATCTAAGACTGGAACAAGGAAGAATGCATTTGCAAGAGGGAATTAAAGATAAAAGGCAATCACTCTAGCTAATTATTGTTTAACTACTGAGTGTGTGTTTTTTTTTAGCAGAGACACTTAGCAGTCTCATCAGATGGGCCCTTAGACCCGCTCCTTTAGAGATTTCCTTCTTGCACTAATCTGTCATGCACTATCGCAGTCTGCTTGCAGTAGTGCAGGAACAGAGATTTATGCAGAAGGTATAAATGGTGTCTTTGCTAAAGTATTTTTACTTCATGCAAGGGCTTGAACTTTTCCAGGTTCAAAGCACTCAAATCCAGTGGCAAGAAACTAGTTCTTGCACTAGATCAGAGCTTCCTGCACTTAGCATTTAATTCTTAAAATGAGTGCTTAATTATTGCAAGTGCTATTATACTGTTAAATCAAATTGCACACATAAAAAGTGAATGTTTCTGATCTTAACAGAGTGTAGGAATAAAGAAACAGTCAATATACATTTATCGTGTCATAAGCATTTAATGAAAGAAAGAAGATTGCAGGAAGTAGACTAAGAAGGTTTGTTGCATCACACCAACATGCACTGGTGCAGGTTCATTTCTCCTGCTTGGACCAGGCAGAGAAAACCAATCAAACAGAATTGCAGAAAATGAGATATCACACCAACGTGCATTGGTGCAGGGTTATTTCTCCTGCTTGGGCCAGGCGAAGGAAAACCAATCTAAAATCAAGTACAGGAAAGCAAATTGCAGGAAAAGGAAATTTATCTAGTTCACAGAACGAATCCGCTTTCACTCAGACAGGAATGCATGTGCTTAAAATTAAATCACACTTGAAAATGTAAACTCAAATTACATGAAAACGGGAAGTGGGGTGAATGTGCTAGGTTGGCTAGGCCCTAGCCAACTAGCATGTTTCCTTTTTAAATAAGAACGTTGCTCAGTACCATAATCAATTCATCAGCTCAAATACATAAATTCAATTTGTGAAACATGAGGTGGAGCTCCCTTTAATTAATTCACTGAGGCAAGTACATACATTAATACATTGTCTAGCCTAGATTCGGGTGATAACAAAATACAACAACCTGTTGCCGCCTCTCTGGTTGTGTCTCTGTTCCCTTCTCCTATCAAAACTTGGCTTCTAGTCCTATTTACATTCTACATTATATAGATCTTTGGCCAAAGTCCAAAATAGGTCATTCAACCGATTACATAACCAAACGCAGAATGTAGCTTTTTGGCCTTCAAAATTAGACAGTTAACAGTTAGCAAAAATTGGCCGTAGCCAATCTCCAGCTTTCGTCCTTCACAGATTCGGTCTCGGCTGCCTTTTGATCGATCTTACTGTCGTGGCTGAAGCTTCTCAAAATGAGGTGGTGATCAAGGAGGTTCGGATCTGCTACAAGGATTTGTTGTGCTGGCGACGGTGCAAGATCCAATGCTCACGGTAAGTACTCTAACTACCAAATAAACATTGGAGATATCGATAAGTTACAAAGAGTAATTAAAAGTAATAAATCATGTAATAAATGATTAATTAATGCTAAGTTGAATTAAAAGTATGAAAAATAAATTTTATATGAAATATGTCACCGTGCTTGGACTAGTGCAATATGAGGGTGCATAAAAGAGGTAAAACAGAGGTAAATGGTTATGATTTAGGAAGGGGAAAATGGAAAAAAGAGAGAAAATTAGGGGGCTAACATCCTCCCATCCCTAAGCTATTGTGTGTCCTCACACAACTCTTTACCTTTGCAAAAAAAACCTTCAAAACTTTGAGCATTCCAGCTCAATCCTGCTCTGACATACTGACATCAGCCTACAATGTTTCAAACTTCTTCTTTCTGATGTTCTTTAGTTTCTTTGTCACCTTTATAAGTTGCTTGAAACATTGCGTAGCTTGGTACTTGCAAACTCTAACTTCTCCTTTCTTTTTCTGGATCTCCGCAGTTAATTCTTCTTTACTTTGTTCTTTATCCTCATGCGCTTTAGCTATGAGTTGTTCTAATTTTTTCACTTGAAGCTCTATTTCAACTATCTGAGAAGCAAGAGTTACCAAATCTTCTTCTTATTTTGTTTCAATAGGTGCTGTGTCTTCCTCATAAACCTCAGTATCCCTCATGGTTACATCAAGAAATTCTTCTTCTTCTATCTCGACAGGGGCAATATCTTCTTTAGGGACCCCAGTATCCCTCAGGGTTTCAGCAAACACTTCTTCCTCTTCTTCTTCTTCTTCTTCTTCTTCTTCTTCTTATTATGGCTCTTCATCTTCTTCTAGTTCTTCTTATTCTTGCACTGGTGCAAAAGGGGATTCAATGTCCTGTGGGGACTATAGTTCTTTTCCTGCACTAGATTCTTCATTCATTTTTTGGGCCCTTTTAATGAAATCGGCCAACAAATTGTCATCTTCAACCTCTACAAATTTTACTCCATCCACAAGGACTGACAGGTTGTTTTCTTCGAGGTTTTTTGCCTGTACTGGTGTCGTAGAAGGAGTCTCTTCAACAGGTGCACTAGTTTTCTTCTTATTTAGATATGGGGCCCTTTCTTCTATTGATTTTTCAGGTCGTTTCCTTTTTGCATTGGTGCAAGAAGGACTCCCCTTTACATTCTTACTCGGACACTTTCTTGTGCTGGCAGGGTCCTCTGTCTCCTTTCCAGCAGCTGTCTTTTTATGTAGTTGTTTTAACAACACCTCCCAGGTCATGCCTTTAACTTCTAATTGTTTCTAGACCAAA
Source organism: Pinus albicaulis (assembly GCA_034641835.2). NCBI lineage: Eukaryota > Viridiplantae > Streptophyta > Pinopsida > Pinales > Pinaceae > Pinus > Pinus albicaulis. The sequence goes on from CM076573.1 coordinate 227,995,456, forward strand.
ATCTTTATCAGGCCATGGTGATATAACTTCTTGTCAGCCTGATCTGCTCGTCCACCCCGCACACCCTTGGCCATTTTTTCCAAGCTCTTAAGCAAAAAATAGGGGAAATCAATCCTCCACCAGACGTGCCAGCTGGCTTCGAAATGCTGCAACATCCTAAAATGGTACACAAAAGTGAGGGAGTACCTTCCCTCACAGGTTACGAATTTCTGCAGGATGAAAAGGAGGTCCCACCACTATCCTAGCAGGGCACTACGCGAAATTCCTTTGTTCCAATCTACCTTCATATTCTTGTCGACGATGAAACGTTGCCATCACTTCCTTTATAGTTTCTAATTTTTAAACCATTGCTCACCAGTGTTTTCCAAGCCTGTCTCTTCTGCTATAAACTTCTTCATAACCTCAAATTTTAGAGGTCCCATTTTTACTCGGCCATTTTTGAAACTTCTAGAAAACTGTAGGGCCACTTCACTATTGTGCCCGTCAAAATTTTGCAAGAATTGAAGAAAGCCTGAGTCTCGCAATAGTGCAAGACTATTGTGATACTCAGTAGTTTTTTCTACCCTACTGAGAGACGAAGGTTCGCGTTGAACAAGCGGCATCGCTGCTTAATGGTTATGAACAAATTTACATGCAACACCGGGAAATTGGTTCTTATAGATAGGGATCCAACCATCCACCATCCCTTCCATCTTATCACCCATTCATTCCACTGAAATAGCCATGGATGCGTGACATCTTTGAGATCGTTCTAGACTGGTGCTTGCGGCGGCGTTTTAACGGCTAGGTGAGGCAATCATTATGAGTGAAGGACATCTAGGAGTATGGCAGAAAGGGGAAATTATATCCAAGCAATGGTTGAACACTTCCGCACTCCTTCATAATTCAAAAAAATAACTTTAGCATTCATTAAAAATGATCATGATTCTTAACTTAAAAACACCTTGTACTTTAAATAATTTTCTTCTAGTTAATATGATAGCATAAGTACTCATCGACTAAGTGAAAGGAATTCTTATAAACTTTCATGATGACCACTTTCCTATGATGTATGCTATGAAAAGAATAAATTGTACTATGTTTCTGACAGGGTGCATGCTTGCACCGGTCTGCTTGCACCGCTTAAACTATGTTATTCTGCTGGTACCATTCTGCTTGCATTATTATATAGGATGACATGCTTGCACTAGTGCAAGCATAATATCTTAAAAAAGAAAAGGGAATTTAAGTAAAATATAGGCTCGAATTCTAACATGGCTTCCTCACCTTATACTAGAGATTTTCTTTGTCATTTCTTGATGCTTCAGAGCATATCCTTTTTCTCTTTGTGCGCGAGATCCTGCAATGAATTCATGAGGGAAAAAAGAAGTGGGAAAAGGGAAATTTTAGAATGGGAAGGAATTTTGTTACAGGGATTCCAGGAATAGTACCACAAGAGGTGATAAACAAAAGTGGGATAGGAAAAAAATTCAAGGGTAAAGTGGGGTTTTTACGAAATGGATAGGGTAAATTCAAAAGAATATGGGAAGGTTAATCATTATGGGATTGAAGAAGAAAAATGAGGGAATATTACGAAAGTGGAATATGAAGAAAGGTAGAAAATTTTCTGGAAGGTTTGCCTGCACTAGTGCAAGGAAAATAACTACAGTGAGAATTAACCGTTACTTGAATAAAAAATATCCATGCTAATTACCCCAATTGTATAAAGGTTGGTTCTGTTGAACCTACTTTTACTTGGTGGTCGCTAGCATATCTAAAGATCAAGCAACATTCTCTTTTTATTAGAAATTTTTGATCTTTCTGCCAGAAAGCTAGTTTTCAGTTTGATCCTTTTGCAATCATGTTAGTGAACTGATTTTCATAATTACAGGAAAATATTTTTTCTTTACTTTTTTATTTAATTTTTTTTTGTATTTTAATTTTTTTTTTTTTAAGAAGAAGAAGAATTCATGTTTTCAAAAGGTTGGTATTACCATTCACCACTACCATCCTGAATTGCTGTTGGACTTGTTGTGTAAAATATTTCCTGGCAAGTGGCTGAAAATACTTCTTTAATCTGTGTCCATTTACCAAGAATACTAAATTTTGTCCATCAATAGTTTTAACTTCTACTTCTCCATTCTCGAATACTCGGATCACTTCATAAGGTCCCATCCAACGTGTATGGAACTTCCATTTAAAAATTTTAAATCTAGAATCATAAAGGAGCACCCAATCACCTGGTTTGAATTGATTTTTCTGAATAGACTTGTCATGCCACCTCTTGCGTTTCTACTGAATTAGAATGTTCTGCTGAAAAGAATCCTTACGAAATTCATCTAACTCATTTAATTAGAGAAGATTTTTTTGTGCCTCAGAGAGATCTAGTCCTAACTGAACTGTAGTTCTGAAAGTTTTGATTTGGAATTCAATTGGTAACATGACCTGTTTTCCATATACTAGCTCATATGCTGTATGTCCCATGCTATTTCTCCAAGTGGTTCTGTATGCCCACAAAGCTTCTGGTAATCTTTCAACCTAGTCTTTCCAATGCATATTTACTATCTTTGTAAGAATAGACTCGATCACTTTGTTTGTGAATTCCACCTGGCCATTTGCTTGTAGGTAATACGGCGTGGATTTCCTGTGCCGGATCTTGTATTTCTCCATCACACCCTATACCATATTAGAAATAAATTGTGGACCATTGTCAGAAACAATTTCTGTAGGCACACCAAATCTATTAAAGATTTCAGTAAAAAGAAAATCAACAACAAATTTTCTGTAGAAAAGGAAACAACTTTAGCTTCTACCCATTTTGTAACAAAATCTGTACAAACCAAAATATGCTTTTTACTTAATGACATTGGATTTATCAGCCCTATAAAATCAATAGCCCATTTTTCAAATGGCTCAATCATAACTTGGGGGCATAAAGGCATTTCAATGGTTTGATTAGGCTGGCCCACTCGTTGACAGCTATCAATCGCCTGACATACTGTTTGGCATCCTTAAATAGGGAAGGCCAAAATTAACCAGCATGAAATACTTTATATGCAGTCCGCTTATCAGTGAAGTGGCCTCCACAAGGTTCATCATGAGCAGATTTCAATATGTCAAACACTTCCTCCTCTCTTACACATCTAGCACTTTTCTGAATAATATTCTGCTTTTCACGAGCGGACAAGTGGGGTGGTGTTTTCCCACTAACCAAATAATTAGCAATGTCAAAAAACCACGAAGAATCTGTTGACATAGAAAAAAGATGTTCATCCGGAAAATCATCATTAACAGGAGTTGCTTCACCAGGATTATCTAATCTAGAGAGAAAATCTACTACAACATTAGATTTTCCTGGTCTATCAACAATAGTAACATTAAATTCCTACAACAAGCAACCACCTAGTCACTCTATCGCCATTCAATGGTTTGTTCATAAAATATTTAATCGCAGAATGATTAGTATGTACAAAGACTTCATATCCTGTAATATAGTGCCTGAACTTATTAATTGCAAAAATTACAGCTAAAAACTCTTTCTCTATAACTGTATATTTTAATTCAGCGGAAGAAAAATTCTTACTAATATAATAAATAGCATACGATTGCTTATTTTCCTCTTGTCTTAAAGCTACATCAATAGCCAAATCTGAAGAATTAGAGGAAATGTGAAAAGGCAGGGACCAGTTAGGACCTCTCAAAACTAGTGCATGTACCAACTTTTCCTTCAATGTTTCAAAAGACTGTTGGCAAGCTGTGGACCAAGAAAATTCACTATCCTTAGATAGAAATTGGAAAAGAGGGGCAGCTATCTTAGAAAAATTCTCAATGAATATTCTATAGTAACCATCATGTCCTAAAAAACCTCTTACTTCCCTTTGAGTTTTGGGTGCAGGAAGACGCAGAATGATTTCAATGTTTGCTAGATCAACCTAGATACCTTTACTAGAAATCAAATGGCCAAGTACCACTCCCTTTTTGCACATTAATCTACATTTCTTGTCACTCAAGGTGAGATGGGTTTCCTGACAACGGAGAAGTACTTTCTCTAGATTTTTGAGAGCTTCTTGAAAAGAATCACCAAACACAAAAAAGTCATCCATATAAATTTCTACAAATTCTAGATCAACAAAAATGACTAGGACTACCCTTTGAAAGGTACTCAGGGCATTACATAAACCAAATGGAAGATATTTATAAGAAAATGTACCCCATGGACATGTAAATATAGTTTTATCCTGATCTTTGGGTGCAATCTGTATTTGGTTATAGCCACTGAAGCCATCCAAAAAGGAAAAATATTTCTTTCCTGCAAGGGTATCAAGCACCTGGTCAATGAAATGGAGAGGGAAGTAATCTTTGAGATTGGATTTATTTAATTCTTGATAATCAATAAAAATATGCCATCTTCCATCTTTCTTAGTTACTTGCACTAATGGAGAGACCCACTAACTATCGGAAATAGGATAGATAAAACCGGCATCCAAGAGTTTCTGTACCTCTTCCTTCACAATATCTCTTAGAGCTAGATTCATTCACCTTTGTGGTTGTCAGATAGGTTGGGTTCCTTCCTGAATATAGATATGATGTGTACAAGTTTAAGGAGGAATACCCTTCATATCTTCATAGCCCCAAGCAAAGGCACTAAGATGGTTTTGCAACAAATTCACAAGCTACTCCTGCTGAGATGAGTCTAAATCTGAAACAATATGCAAGGATTTACTAGGGCTAATCTCAACCAGAGTAGTTTCAGGCTCAGGAGTACTCAAGGGAGTGGTCAAATGCAGCGGTACAGAAGAATGAGAATCATGATTATCTTGAAAATCTAAGCTGAAAATCTGGCTCAATGGCTCAAAATTAGGCATAGTGTCTAGATTATTCAGGAAATCTTAAATCTCATCTTCTTGTGAAGACCAAGTATAATGATGGATAAGGGAAATGGGTTGAGTCTCCTCATCACTGCTTGGATCCAAACATAAAGTATCTCAAAGGTCTTGAATGGATCTGGAAGGGGGGTATAAGGTAACTTTCTTCCTAGAATCTCCATGCGAAATATATATATCACCAGAACGACATCCAATATATGCATCGACCATAGCAAGCCATGGTCGTCCCAAGATCAAGGGATGTCCTCCAAGTAGGTTCTTTGGCTGAAGTACAATGAAATCAGCAGGATATTCCCAAGAATCTAATAAGATGATCACATCATCCAATACTCCTTCTGGCTTAATTTTAGATCTATCTGCTAATTAAAGTACAGTGGGAGTAGGGCGAAGATGAGAAAACCAAAGTTGATCCATGGTTTGCTTAGTCATGACATTAATGGCTGCCCCAAAGTCTATAAGAACATTAGAGACCAGGACATTACTAATCTGAACTGAGAGAATGGGGCTTCCGAGATCAGTATATTTTTCCATAGACACATATCTCGTCATCAACTCTGCTACCCTACCAACAAATTGAATGGTTTGGGGTTCCACTCTCTTCCTCTCGGGTTTCTTGAGACAGAGTTCCTTAATAATCTTGGTACAAATGGAGATCTCTTTAATGGATTGAAGAAAATGTATCTTAATGAAAATATTCCGAAGCTCGGATGCTAAACTAGTCTCAGAAATAGGCTCACTTCTTTCCATTACTAGCCTCTTTGGGAAGGGAGGCTGGTTGGAAGAAGATGGCAAGGGTTCAGAGGGTAAGGGTTGCTTAGTGAAAGCTTTCGGAGAATGGTTAAGAATTTCCTCTTCTCCTTTCTCTTCAACAATCAGTATAGGTTGCTTCTGATTTTCTGATGTTACAGTCCTTCCCGATCTTAATTGAATATCATGAACCCCAACTGGAATAGACAGGTACTCGAATGGTGAAGGTGGGTTTGTTACATAGATCATTTTCATTGCTTTATTATTGTTAGGATTGGGCATAGGTTGAGCAGGCAACTGAGGAGGTCAAAAGGGTGGAGGTAAAGGAAATGGTGGAGTAGACTGACTTGGAAGTTGAGGCATTGAATAAGGTGTATGCGTAGATGGATATGACTGTATAGGTGGCTGGTAGGAATATGGAGAATGAGTTGGCCCTCTCCAACCTTGTTGCCACGGTTGAGAAGGTTGCCCATGCTGATATTGATTCCCATACTGCCACTGCTGATTAGTGTTAGGATAAGAATATACATGTTAATTATAACCAAAATAGTGTGGAGAAAATTCAGGAGCCATACCTCTATCTACCTGAGGCCAATTCCTTCTTGCTCCCATAGCATACAAGTATTCAGCTTCAAGCTGTCCCCCTGTAAATACAAATTTAATTGCTGGTATAGAGGGACATTTTTCTATGACATGGTCTTCTACACAAATAACACACTTATTAGTTTCTTTCAAATTAAGAGGACACTCTTTAGGAGGATGCTTGTCTGTATATTTAGGAAAGAAAATACATAATGACTCTTGTTCCTTCATGAGTTTTTGCTGAAATTTTAAAGAGTCTAACTCTTTGGTAATAGTATTCATTATATCAATTTTCATGTTTTCCATTTTATTTTCTAGTCCAATAATCATAGCATTAGCAGATTCAGTTTTTATATTTCTATTTCGAGTTCCTCTATTGGATCTATATTGATTTCTTGAAAATTTCCTGCATAATTCACAATTTTTTTCAAAAGTTTGCTGAGAAATATCACCTTGTCCTAACAGATTTAAATTATTTCTAGCATTATCATTAAGTCCTCTTAAGAACAAGGTGCTAATAGTACTGGGATCAAACTTAAGTTTCGACCTTTGTAAAATATATATAAATCTTTCTAGGTAATCTTCAAGAGTTTCATCATCATCTTGTATGATTGTAAAAATCTCATCCTGCATGTCCCGATTTTTGCAATATTCTTGATCTTTAGAAAAAAACACTCTCTTCATCTGATCCCAAGAGGTTATAGTGTTTCCTCCTAACCCCATAAACTAGCAGAGAGCTGAGTCCTTGAGAGTAATAGGAAATAATCTTAACTTCTGAGCGTTAGTTGAATAATCATAACTTCTACATAGAATATCAAACTCGAATAGAAAAGAGTCAGGATCTTCATGACCTTTACCATGGAAATGAGGGAGAGATGATGGTGGAATATTCTTCATTTGCGCCACAGTATCAGGATCCACAATTGGAAACAAAAAAGTGGATTGTTCTCCACTTACCTGGTTTTCACTAGTCCCTTCCAAATGATCTTCATGGTCCACCATTGTTTCCCTTTTACTTGTACCGCTCTCAATGGACTGATCCACACCTGAGCTGTTGTCACCAGAATCTAGGTGGATTTTTCCTGCTTGATGGGTTTGAATTGGATTGGGCTTCTTGCTTACAGAAGGAGACCCAATATGAGAATTGTTTTCAGAATTATTTTGGCCATTAATGGGCTTTAAACCCTTACCTTTTCTAGGCATTCATTTCAAAAAAAAGAGAAAGAAAAATAAAAAACAACTTCTAGTTAAAAAATGCTATCAGAAATCCATTAACACTAGTAAAATTCCTTCAAAGAATATTTTCCAAACAATACTGCAAAAATAAAGGAAAATTACCTCTATTGTATAATCAGAAAATTATTACCAAATCAAATCACCTCCCTAGCAACGGCGCCAAAATGTTGGGTGCGGGAATTACACTTAAGCAACTACTCAACACTTAATTTGTCAACTCAGGGGATCCGTAAACTTAGAGACGAAGCACAGGAAATGCCAGAGATGGTATGAATGTTCCTAATATAAATCCCTACTTTATTTAAAGGAAATATTGAAGAATCAAATTAAAAAGAGAAAAAGGCAACTTGAACCATCAAAATAATCTAAGACTGGAACAAGGAAGAATGCATTTGCAAGAGGGAAATAAAGATAAAAGGAAATCACTCTAGCTAATTATTGTTTAACTACTGAGTGTGTGTTTTTCTTTAGCAGAGACACTTAGCAGTCTCATCAGATGGGCCCTTAAACCCGCTCCTTTAGAGATTTCCTTCTTGCACTAATATGACCTGCACTATCGTAGTCTGCTTGCACTAGTGCAGGAACATAGATTTATGCAGAAGGTATAAATGGTGTCTTTACTAAAGGCTTTTTACTTCATGCAAGGGCTTGAAATTTTCCAGGTTCAAAGCACTCAGATCCCGTGGCAAGAAACTAGTTCTTGCACTGGATCAGAGCTTCCTGCACTTAGTATTTAATTCTTAAAATGAGTGAATAATTATTGCAAGTGCTATTATACTGTTAAATCAAATTTCACGCATAAAAAGTGAATGTTTATGATTTTAACAGAGTGTAGGAGTAAAGAAACAATCAATATACATATATCCTGTCATAAGCATTTAATGAAAGAAAGAAGATTGCGAGAAGTAGACTAAGAAGGCTTGCTACATCACACCAATGTGCACTGGTGCAGTTTCATTTCTCTTGCTTGGACCAGGAGGAGAAAACCAATCAAATAGAATTGCATAAAAGGAGATATCACACCAACGTGCACTGGTGCGGGGTTATTTCTCCTGCTTTGGCCAGGCGGAGGAAAACCAATCTGAAATCAAGTACAGGAAAGGAAATTGCAAGAAAAGGAAGTTTATCTACTTCCATAATGGATCCACTTTCACTCAGACGCGAATGCATGTGATTAAAATTAAATCACACTTGACAATGTAAACACAAATTACATGAAAACGGGAAATGGGGTAAACGTGCTAGGTTGGTTGGGCCCTAGCCAACCAGCGTGTTTCCCTTTTAAATAAGAACACTGCTCAGTACCTTAATTAATTCATCAGCTCAAATGCAGAAACGCAATTTGTGAAACATGAGGTGGAGCTCCCTTTTATTAATTCACTGAGGCAAGTACATACATTAATACATCGTCCAGCCTAGATTCAGGCGATAACAAAATACAAAAACTTGTTACCACCTCTCTGGCTGTGTCTTTGTTCCCTTCTCCTATCAAAACTTGGCTTCTAGTCCTATTTACATTCTACATTATATAGATCTTTGGCCAAAGGCCAAAATAGATCATTCAACCGATTACATAAACAAATGAAAAATTTATCTTTTCGGTCTTCAAAATTAGATAGTTAGCAAAAACTAGCCGTAGGCAATATCTAGCTTTCGTCCTTCACAGATTTGGTCTTGGCTGCCTTTGGATCGATCTTGCTGTCGTGGCTGAAGCTGCTCAAAACGAGGCGATGATCAAGGAGGTTCAGATCTACTACAAGGATTTTCTGTGTTGGCAACGGTGCAAGATCCGATCCTACACTAGGATCAGCTGTCACGACAAGTACTCTAACTACCAAATAAAAATTGGAGATATCGATAAGTTACAAAGAGTGATTAAAAGTAATAAATTATGTAATAAATGATTAATTAATGCTAAGTTGAATTAAAAGTATGAAAAATAAATTTTATACGAAATATGTCACCGTGCTTGGACTAGTGCAAGATGAGGGTACATAAAAGAGGTAAAACAAAGGTAAATGGTTATGATTTAGGAAGGGGAAAATAGAAAAAGGAGAGAAAATTAGGGGGCTAACAGGCTTGATAACCTTATTCAGAAACAATTTCTAGAGAATCAAACTTTCTCTTCTGAGTTTTACTAGCTACTGACTTGGGCTTGGAATTAAAGTAGTACTCTATTTGAGAAGGAACAATATGAAATATCGTTTCAAGTTCATAAACATGTTTAAAAATAAAAGAATCCTAAGGAATATTAGTTTAAATAGGTGTCATTGAAGTATCGAAAGGTCTTTGAGTGACTGAATATTTATCGATATTTGTATGTTGATCCAGTGCTTCTTTATACTTTTTAGAAAATATGTCATCAAATATTTTCTTATCCTTGTATACATCAACCTCCATTTCTTCACCTGTTATATTATCTGATTTCCTCTGCTTTATGTCTTCAAGAGAATTCATCACAATTATCTCATGTTCATGCATTTTTTTCTTGTCTACTAACTTTATTATTTCTCGGTCTTCTTGGTTTTTTTGAGGACCTTATGAAGTTGTAGCATATTTTTTGACATGCTGATATTTATTTATAATTATGTATTCCCTTGTAACCGATTCTCACCTGTAAGAAAAACATTTGCTATTTTTTCAATTTGAATTCCTTAGGTATCTTGAGAGATATAGGAAGGATCTGAATTAATCTATTTACAATTAAATTGAAAGAACTCAAAAGTTTTAATTTTTTTTACTAAGATATTAACATGAAGAATTGTATCCCTTAAAAATCCTTCAAAGTTATTTTCCCTTAATTATTGTAATCTAGTCCTTCCTTCAACATCTAAAATCTTTCCTCTATCAAAAGACTTCTAGAAATCATCAATTGCTATGAAAATCTCATCGAAAAGAGGATCCTGGTGAGTGAATATTTTCACATAGCTTATTGTTTTATAATGATTACCATTGATTCCATGGGGGTCATATTAATAATGAGGTAAATAACAAAACCAAACATATTGGAGCTCCTCTGCTTCTTTAAACACATGTCCCAGGTCTCTGATATTTATTTCTCCAATTTTAATTAGAAATACTTGCCAAATTTTTTTTTTAGTCTACTCAATTTTTGAGCTTGGTCGTACAAAGCAGCCTTATTTTCTACTTCCCTTAAAGAAAGTCTTTTAGGAATGTATCTGGGTAAAAGGTGAGGAACAACCTCACTGCCATATAACCTTATTTAAGAAAATATTTCTTCAACAAACAAATGGCCTATAGATTCTAGGCCTTCTTTGAGAATTTCACTTATCCTAGGAGGGGCTTTACTAAAAATAATATTAATGAAAAGGGATCATAACATAATGAAAAATAACGTAAAAATGGAATTTTAAATTTCTTTTCCAAAGGATTTGGGCATAATTCTGAATGGTGAGTTATTGATTACATGGATCATTCCATTTCATTAGGGGAAATGGGATTGAAACAATAACGATATCCATTAGAAGGCAAGACATACAAAACATATTTTTATAGCCAAGAGGGGATATTACTGAAAATTTCAAAGTGTTTGTGATGTTTTTGGATAAAATATTGGTTGAATTAAGGAACTTTGAATCATGTAGGATATTATGGATTATGGGAATTTATTTCATTTTACAATGTTCTAAAACCTTTTCTCCATATAGTTGGGTCCACAATTTGTTAATAAATATTATAGGTTTCTGAAAAATATAAATGGGATATTATTTGGAATACTTGAGCTTAAAACCTTCTTCTTCTGGCAACCATATTTTAATCACTTTGTCATAATTCTCCTTACGTTGTTTGAAAACCGTGTTTTGTAAATTGTTGAAGAATTCAATATTGAGGTGGCTTTCAGGGGAACTAAGCTTATAATGGGTAGACAAGACTTTTGGTTTCCAGGAAGCTATAACATTATTGTTTTGGTATGATACAATGCGTGTTGGGATATCCACATGTGCAAAAATACATGAAATCATATCAAAATAATGGAATAATTTTAGCCATAGCGGCTACCCGATGCAATTTTGTTTTCCTAATTCCCTGCAAAAGATTATTCTTTGATCGAGAATCTCTTGCAATTTTCATCCACTCTCTATTCTCAAAGAAGTCAAAAATCGCCTTCCACTTCATCGTACCTACTTTATGAGTTTTATAAGTGGAGTCGAAGGTCAGAGATCAGTCAAGGCTATATTCCTCTAGTTCTATATTTTCTACTTCTTTCAGCATTCCTTTTATATGCTCCACTACTTATCTTGTTGTAGACGATTTTCCCTTCTTTCCCATTTTATGGTTTGTGAAAAAACAAAAAATATGAGTTACCTCTCGTCAAAAATTCTAAAATAAGGATGAACAATATTTTAAGAATAAAATTTTACCTAAACAAAATTAGTGAAACCTAATCTTTTCCTTCCTATAATTAAAACGACTCCAAAACAGGCCTAACCGTTTGAAACACCGTGCAAGCTCAAAATGATTTGCGAAGTTATGAATTTTGATTAAAAATAACAGAATGCATGGATTAATTCACCTTACTTAATCATTAATTCTATGTTATGTAGTCCAATTGTTTTCTTTTCAAAATCAAGATAGTGCAAAATAATTTTAATGTCGAGATCAAAAAAATCATTTAAGCATGAAAAAGCGAAAAACCAATTTTCAAATCAATTTATTAACAATTAAGAAAAAACAAAGAATCATGCGAATCGAGAAAAAATAATATTTTATTAGACGATCACGTAGTAGGGAAGCCAGGGAGTCGGATCGTTGTTTATTTTCTTCATGAGATTTACCTACCTCTCACCCTGAGTACACAAGAGTCAGATGATATTGAAAGGTCATACGATCGGATAGTCTGGAAGTCGAAGAGTCAGATGGTCGAGTTTAAAATATGATTGGGAGAAATCGGAGGTTGGCCCGAATTTGTATTCGGGAGGTTGGGTTTGGGATTATGCATTTTAATTTTTTGTGAAAAATATAATCCAACCTCCAGACTTATTAAGTTATTTTTTCTTATTTTTTTTATCTTTTTAGGAAAACAAGAGAAATTTATATAGGTCCCTTAATTTTTTCTTGTAAAAAAAACAAAAAAGATGGTTGTTGTAATCCTAACAACAAATGGTGCCACAGTGAGAGAAGAAGAGAGAAGAATTTATCTCTATTAGTATTATGTTTATAGTTCAAATTAAAAGAAAATTTTCAAAATTTTCTTCTAATTTATGATTTATCTTGAGATACTCGATAGTTTGATAAAGAAGAAAATGACAAAAATACAAGTACTTTTGAAAGAAATGAAGATTTTATGAAACAAGAGTCAAATAATGAAGTTATTTATATATTTAGAACCTTAAAATCCAATAAAATTTCTGAAATTTTTAACACTAATTTTAGGATTTTAATACTACCAAAGTGTTTTTTTTTTTCTTTGCGTTATTATCATCTCTCTTTAAACCTTTGATTGCTTCACTTTAGTGAGTGCAAAAATCCCCTTTAGTTGAATTGCAAACATCGACCTGCTACCAACAAGCATTTATAGCCCTGACAGATTTATTTGTTCTTCTTTGATAAATTTTAAACTTCCTATTTTTACTTTATAGCTTATGGCTAATTTTTAAATTGATCATACATAGGTAAGTGAGGAAAACATAGTATTAGAGAGTTTCTTTGATAGAAAATACTTTGATGTATTAAAAGAAATCAAACTTTGTATTGTATTATTCATTTTTTGAGAGAATTTGGTTTATTTTTTTAAATATTTGAAGGTGATGGTACTCTCATAACATAATATAATATATATATATATATATATATATATATATATATATATATATATATATAACACTTTACCACTACTAAAATTTGATACACGGACTAAAATAATATCAAACATTTCTGAATTTTTCATATTTTGAGAATACTTTGTCCTTAAACTTTAATTTATTTGGAACAATAATATAATATATTGGAAAAAGTATGCTTCTAGGAATATGTAATCATAGTTGAAATTTTATAACTAAAGAAAAAAATGAAAATAAAAAGTATGTATAAACAAAAATATTGAAAAAAAAATTAGGACACCAAGTCCTTTAGTAAAAAGAAATATTTACATATGATCTCAAAATATTTTCTTATGAAAAATATATTTTCACAATTTTCCCATTTACTGGAAAATTTTATACTTAGGGTTATAACCCTATTTTCCACTCCACTATAGATAGATAAACCCAATTTCAACTTACCTCAATTGTTTGTGTAAAAATCATCCCTTTTCACATTTTCTTTTACTTATGCAAGACTTATCCCATCATAAAAGGGTGAAATTACATAATTGAGCAATTTATCATAATTATTTTGCCAAAGTATTATAATTATGAGATGATAATTATTTCATAATTGAGACAATTGAGAAAAATATCAAAATTGTGAAAAAAGTTTCCAATTCCCAAGGAGATCAACTTGGCACACTTGTGTATGAGTTGGCTAGGGGTCCATTATTATATAATTTTTCTAACTTCTCAAGCCCCTAAGTGTCTATATACATTCTCCCAAAGGATGGAATGAGCCTATATAATCTCACCAAGAAGAAAGGGTGTGGAAGAGAGTATCCAAACTATAGGGAGAGAAGTATGTCGGTTTGGGAGAGCCAGTATTTTGATGAGCTGAGATCTTGATCTGATGCTGCCACTTTGCTACCACAATGAGAAATTGTGAGCTCTTACTCTTATGTCAATGATATTCATGCTCATTCTTTCGATCTAGTGGGGAAACTCTGCTGGATCATGGAGAGGAGAAGTTGGAGCGAAGGTATAGAAGCGTTGTACCGTTTAGTATGAGATAAATGAAGATCTATGTTCTCTCCCTTACATGATTATGTTTCAGATATTGTGATCGGTTTATCTTATCATTTTTTATCTAACGATATTCTGAGGAAAATATCTTGCATCCATGAATGTTTGTGATTGTGTTCAGGTGTTGAGATTAGAAGCAGATTAGGTAGATTTCTCATATGGAGCGCAATAATTCTGCTACGAAGTCAAGATCTGTCCCCAAACTATAAGGAGGAAAGCTACTATTTTTTTCCTCATAGTGTGAATACAATTGGATGATGCTTGTTGATCATATGGGATTGGGATACTTTGTATATTCTTAATCATTCTTGTGTTTGTCTAGTGATCTATTGGACACTAGATCACAGAGAAACAACTCCTTGTGATTTCAGTTGCAACAGAACTGGTGCTTTCAATGAGAGCATGCCCGCTTTGTGTCCGCTTTGCCTTAGATACTAATAAGATCCTCTTTTTTTTTATTTTCCTGGTTTCCTTGTATTTTTTCAATTGTTTTCGGCTATTTTTCAGTGTTATTATCTCAATGCTTTAGATCTGAGTTGATCTTAGATCTAGAGTTTTTTTTTTTTTTTTTTATACGAGAGAATAATATATCATGAATTTAAAATAAAATTATTGTATTTTCTGTACAATTTTTTATTGAATTAATCATATATCTGTATTCCTCTTGGAATTTCGTCCAAAAATAAAATAAAAAATCACTAAAAACGGACTTCGTATGAGGAGTTTATGGCCGATTGAAGTTTTCTAGTTGAGTTTTTTTACCCTAGCCACAACATTGTAAGGCTCTGCCCATAGCTAGGGACCTCTTATCCGATGGGTGGCAAGCCTATGACCACGGCCAACTTGGTCCAGACCATTCTATGCCTGTGCCTAAGGCTTTTAGCCCTCTAAAACCCTTTTCCTTTAGTTTTAAATCTCTATTTCTGCATTTGTACAGTCTGGGCTTAATGTGTACTGTTGGATTTGGTCTAGATTTATTTTTTTCATCAGTTTTCTTTGGGTTGGTTAAGTGCCTCTTTAGAGGACTTGTTATCTTTCATTAGGAATTAAGCTTTTTATTGCTTTTCGATCTGTTGAAAACATATTTGGATCCATCGTTTGTTGTAGCTGATCAACTACCCTATATTCCTAATCTGATCTATCTAGATAAGTTTGTTCAAGGTATTCCTTTTTTTATCATTTCTTTAATTTCTTCTTGATTTTTTTATTGAGGTCCTTGGGTTGAGTTTTGAGTTTGGTCTCTTGAATTCATTATCAGTTTTGATTGGTTGTGTTTAGTGATTTTCTGGATATGATTTACATTTTCATTCAGATTTTGAGATTGTTTCTCATTTTCATGTCTTCTTATTGAGTGATCTCTTCGATTTTTGGTCATTAGTGTCACAAATGGTGGTGTTGTGACCGGTTGAGTAACTGTCATCTAATCAAGTTCTTTTGGAAGTGTTTTGTCACATTGTGCCTCTTTCTTTAAGATATTGTTTAGGCCTCTTTCCTTCTAGGTTGTGGTTTAGTCCTTTGTAGAACATTTGTCATACTGGAGCCATTGTGTTGCTTCCCTATCTTGATCGAAATTACCATTTTTTTATTTCCACTTTGGCTTTCATTTTTTATTACTTAGAGTGTTTTTTATTGGGCTTTGTTTCCCTACCTGTTTCACTTTTGGAGTGTTTTGCATTATTTCTTGGGAGATTTCTTTTAGTCTCTTTCTCGGTATGATTTTTGGTGTGTTTTTGGGTCATTAATTAAAATTATTTGGATATTTTTCATTCAGGAAGATTTAGTGAAAAGTGCATCTTAGTAGGCATTGATGTGTTATATAATCTCTTGACCTCTCATCGCTGACATTCATCAAATTGAAAATGAAAACTATTTCATATAGTTGCATTAGGGTAACTAACTAAGAGTCATACACACTATTTCAGTTTCCCACCACTTTCCGATTATGTAAAAAACAATCATTAAAAGTAACGCAATAATAAAATCAACTCGATTTGCCTTTTCTTTTCACTGGTAGTACACCAACACTAGCATAGGCTAGGGTCTTCAATATAGGAGTGTGATTTTACCACTCGAAGACCACAAAATCAATTTAGCAGCTTTTTGTAGGGAGTAAAATCCATTTTCAGTAGTGTGGTCTGATAAACCCTCCTGAAAAAATGGTTAAGCATGAGGTCACACTTGGGATAAGCGTGGTGACATGACCCATTTCGCTTAGTTTCGGGTGGTGCGATATAACATAATTGACACACATAAAAATGCTTTTTATAACTTGGGGACCACTTGGGAGGTAAATCTCAAGGGGGTTTCAATCTTAGCTCCTTTTGGGGTTATTTTTACTGCCCTTGTGTGTTGATTTGTCCTTCGACTATCCCCCCAAGTTGTGTTATGGTACATGGTGACTATAGTTCCCTTTATTTCTAGGGCTCATACACGAGTGCAAGGTCGGGGTTGTCTTCTCTATACTTGGGATAGATATTAGTCATACTCTCTCATTCCTCTTGGGGGTGTTACACATCTTGTGGGGGCACTTGTGCTGAGTTCACAGCTAAAAGGGTTGGGAAGTAGGTCACTAGTATAACTGTTCCACCGCCAGCCTCTTTGTATTATGTTTGTGTGTGTTATATTTTAGGACGTTTCTAGAGTGTGTTGTTTGGTCTGAGTCTGTAGTTTGGCCTTAGGGTGTCTTCACTAACTTAATTGTGTTTTATTTATTATCACCCTAGATGAATTTGTTCATTTATGTTCATGATGTATATATTCAAGGTTTAATTCCTCAACAAAGTGGAATTATTTCTCCTGCATGAAGAGTGACTATCAATTCTCACAGCTTAGACCATCACATAGTATTGGAATCTATGCCTAGCCCCACCAATAGTGATTTGGTCTTTATTGAGACTTTCACGGATGACTCTGACGCTCTTTCCAATCCACCTTTGACCAATCATTTAGGGCCTAATTTACTGTGGCTAAAATAAGACGGTTCTACACTGGCCTACACTTACATGCATTTGTCTACTATTCACCCTATGGTGGAGTATGAGACCTCATTACCATCTCCATCGATAGTCTCACCTCCCATGTCAGCGTTGCCACATCTTAGTGTGGCTATTCCTACTCCTTCATCCATGCTTATCACTTCTTCCTGGGGAACTTGACCAGTCTCATCTATGGCTCCCACTAGTTTCCCAAATTTTTTTGTTCACACACCGTCCTCTATGCTGACTATTGTACCCCAGCCTAGTCAGCCACTAGGTATAGGAATTTACACACCGTCCTCTATGTTGACTACTATACCCTAGCCTAGTTAGCCACTAGGTATAGGAATTTACACACCATCATTTTCCCAACCAAATATTATTGTTCCTTAGTTAGGCATGGCTATTGTTGGGAATCCATGGGGGGGATCGCCAGTTGTCCCTAGTCAGCTTGGGGGAAATGTAGCTTATAGTATGATGCAAGCATGATATAGTTCAATCTTTGGATGGATGCCACCTACCAATAATTTTACTGGAGGGGCTATTTTACCTATGGGTAACCCCGGTTCTAGTATTGTCTCTTACCCAGATCATTCCCCTTATGTATATCCTACTACGCAGTCTGGTCCTTATTTTCACACTTTGTACAACCCCATTAGCATTCATGATTTTGGGGGTACATTTATCTCTGGAGGATTTTACCCCGGGGGCTGACATACATCTACCGGTTATGCTAGCCCGTAACAACCATTATTTGGGGCGGACCCCTTTAACCACCTACAAACACATCCATCTAATTCATTTATGGGGGACCACAAGGTTGGTCAGGGGATTCTCCTGCCTATGACCCATTTAGCCAAATTCATAATCCCTTCCTATCGTCTCTCAATTTACCAGATTTAGCTAAATTGATAAATGACCCCATTCGTCACGATCCCTGGTGGCCACGTATGCCTACCAAATTACCATATGATATTCCCAAGTTCGAAGGGAAGTATGGGGAGAATATTTCCACCCACATTACCACCTACCATCTATTGTGTTCGCCTAATTATCTGGTGGAAGATTATGTTAAACTTCATTTGTTCCAAAGAATGTTAACCAAGGATGCTTCCAAGTGGTACATAGAGTGAGACAATGCATCCTACAGTGATTTTTCCTCTTTAGCTCAAAAATTCCTGACACATTTCCAGTTACCAACTTGGTATGATATTGACTATAACCTTTTTTTCCAAATTAAAACAAGATGACACACTTATTTCTTATCACATTCATGAGTGGCGTCACCAAAAGCGGTTGGTACGAACCATGTTACCCGATGAAATTATCCGTAAATGGCTCATCAGAGCACTCCGACCACAAATTTCCAAATATGTGTCCATGTTTCAAGCCTTCATTGAGGAGCAAACTATTATAGTTGTCTAACAGTTTGATCTCATATATTCACAGTTGGGTGCATTGTACGACATTTTTCCCAATGCCCCTAGGCCTTCCATTGATCTTCCTAAACCTGTTCCTGGCCCACATGTCGATGGCATGATTGAATCAATTTCTGATCCTATTAGAAAACTTGATGGGCCTCCAAATTAGACATAAATTAAGGCCCATATAACCTTTCTTAGGCACATAAAGACAATATTAAATCTCTCCTTCTACACTTAATAATGTTTTTTTAAGCTTTAATATGTTCTTAGGAAGGTTTAGAGATAGCTTCATATTTATGCCTAATATTATTTATTTTTGAAGGATATTGTGAGAATATTGGGCAGATTATGAATATTTGGAGAAGGACATGATTGAGGGACTTAATCCCTACTACAGGAGGATCAATATTGGATAATAAATGAAAAAAATATCATGAAATTATTGAGAAATTCTGGAGAGATTCTTGAACTCTGATGATTGAGAAAATCTAGGAATGTGTTCCCTGCCATTTACTGCAAACTCCTAGTGTTGGGAACCATATCGACTATTTGCGGGATTTTGGAGGTGAAAGCTTCCTCCTTTCAAGGAAAATTATTCCTCATCAATTTTTATAAGTACCAATTCTAATTGGCCTCTAGGGGCATGTATTTTTTAGTCTTATTGTAGAGAAAAGTTGTCGTTTAGTAGCTCCACTTTCTTTTCTTGCAGGGATGTACTTGGACTGATTCAATAATGAAGTTTGGTGCCATTTTTAGCTTCTAAGGCTTGGTTTCTTCCATAGGAATTTGATTCCTCCTTGGTATTGGCCATCACAGGTGACTCATATCCCTCTTCAAAATTTCTTTATGTTCATTTCACTTCTTATTCACATGCATCTCTCATTTCTTTTTTGCATATTTATTTATTTAATATGGTTTCTTTTCTTGCTATAGGATTGAGTTAAATGATTGAAGTGAGTTATTTTGCAGGTTTTTTTACAGATTAAAAATCATTATTCATCCTTATAATAACTTTGGAAGATCATATTAATAATTAAGCTACTTGGATTTGGTTACTAGTTCACGAATATAAGATTTCTGGAAATTCCTTGTAGTGAGATAGTAGTAAATTTCCACTTTTTTTTAGAATGGGTTAATGAGCTTAATTCGACTTGATTCCACTTGTATTGGGTCATAATAATGTTAAAGGTAATAAAACAACTTACCCCATTGCATTTTCACTTTATTATATTAGTAAATTGATAGATCAACTAGCTCACTAGTTCTTGAATTTCCATATTTTAGAGTAGTAATTTTCTGTTACTTTTTAGCACATTTGAACATGGGTATTTTGAAGTGATTAAACTTGGAATGGAGACCTAATGCATCGTACTTAATAATAAAAAAATCCCTTCCCATTTTCATTTTATTTACTTAGTCATTCAATGATTTATCTCCAAAACATAACTTCCTGTAGCAAAAATAGAACTTCCTCTAGTACCCTTGTAGAACGTGAAAAATCGACCATATTTGCTCCCAAAGCTTGGTTTTTGTCTCTTAGGATTGAATCATGGCCCATAGGATCTAAATCCATGATTGAGGAATAATAAACACCACTTAGGACATGCATTTTTACAAAGTATATTAGACCTATTTATTGGAATTCATGCTCTTAGGATTTCAATTACAAATTGTTGTTCTTTCCTAGGATTAATTTCTTTTCAAAGCAACACTTGCATTTCTGAAATTGGTTTAGGCTTTCATTTCATGACATCCACTCCATTATATCAGATCAGTAAAATAAGGACACATTGTATGCTACACATATAGTGCCGATATCTATTAAGTTTGTACGAACCCCGAGTTGATAATTAAAGTTGGTGGCCTTGGGAGTTGCAGCATTATTGTTGCAATATTGAGGCTCATCACTTTTGGCGTCGTTTCTGGGGACGTGTAAAAGCATGCATTTTTCTCTTCCATAGTTTATTCATTTCTTTTCTTTCTGCAAAAACAAAAAAATTGTGTTAGACATATTTCGTTTCAAAAACAGAAAATTGCATTGCATTAGCATTATTATTGACAAAAATAAAAATACTTTTCCAACACCAACACACCCCCCCCCCCCCCCCGTTTGATCACGTGGTGCAGTAAGAACCACATCACCATCCACTTTTTCAGGTAGGATAAGAAGAGATGGAAGAAAAGTTAGAAGAAATGGATGGAGATGGTGACAAAGAAGAATATCATCTTAGATTTCCAATTCAAGATATAGATGTCAGTGTGCATATGAAGAGAATCCATCCAAATTTCCTTCCCAACTTCCATGGTATGAGGCCAAAGGATCCGAAAATATTTTTCTTTGAATCTGAAATACTTTGTAGATCTTATGGATAATTATCACACACTTAAAAATTAAGCTTGTTACCTGCAACATTGAAGGATGCAACTCTTAAATGGTTCATGATTTTAGGTACTAATTCAATAAGATCATGGAATTATATGAAAAAAGATATTTATAGAAAATAATAAAGATCATTATTTTAAGGAATAAATATTTAGAATGAATAAAAAATAAGATGAGAGCCTTGAGGATCTAATAGAGAGATTCATGTATAATGTTAAGAGGGAAAATTTACATCATTTAGGATTTGACAAACTAAAAACCCTCTTACTTAGAACAATTAGGGATGAGTGGATTGATATCTTTGATCTCATGAGTAGAGGAGATGTATACCAATTATAATTTGAAGAAATTTGTGAAACATGCGAGCACATATCAAGAGGAAGGGAAAATGTAAGTAAATCAGCATCAAGATCGGTAAGTCAAGCTAAGCTTGGAAATTTGTTTGATGCCTTTAAAACATAAATTCTTAGCAATCTAAGTGAAAAAGTAGAAATGTTAAGAATGAAAAATGAGAAAAAATAATATGTTGATATTTGTGTTGTCCATGAAGAATCATATGCTACTAATTGTCCATCATTACTGAGGTTGAAGGAATGGTACCAAGAAGACAATGGAGCAATCAATCACCAAAGAAACTCTATTATGTAGCTCCAAGAGGACCATGGAAGCCTAGTCAACCTGGTATGGTTCAAGAACATAATTCACAATTTCAAGCTTATGCACATACATATCAAAGTAATTGTAACACACTCCCTCCTTGGCAACCTTTTCCATCCCAACCCCAAAACCAATCTTGGAAACAAGGCTGGAAAGAAACTTATGGGAGAAATGCACAATATCCTAAATATTTTCCTCAATATCATCCATACCCAACTCCATGCTATCCCTACCATCCACCTCCACCACAACCACAACCATCTCAAAGATCCACTCCCACTCAACTACCTCTACCATCATTTCCAAACCCATACAAGGAAGTAGCTCAACCCATTTATAATGTTGAGGTACAACACTTCTAGACATATCCTCTTGATTGAAATGGTATTCATCTTAGTTCAAGAAAGGTATTGAAAAAAATATAGTATCCTGATGTCATTGGAGAACAACGTCCAAAAGAAGAAGATTCAAATGAGGAGACCAAAGAATCATGAGTTGTAATTGATGAAGAGAAAACATCAAAATAAAAGATTAATAAAGTTACATTATGTTCACCATTATATCCTCCATGTGTTCAAAGCCACAATTAGAAAAAGGAGGAAGATTTGAATGTCATGGTAGAAAAGGACACAAAAATAGATACAAATGTGCAAGTGTACCAAGGGCATCACAACTATATTGAAATATGGTTTCACAAATTCATTAAGTTGCAACAACACAATCTTCTTCAATGATTATTGATCTCATCTCAGTCAACTAATTTGGTATCTCATATTCAGGTACATGTAGAAGCATACATTTTGAGCCTCCATGTAAGTTTATCTGTCATCTTGATGTGTACATGGCTCCATTGTAAGTATTCCTATACTTGAAAGAGATTTTGTTTCTCGAGTAGAGTATGGTAGAAAAAAATTTTAAAATGGAAAAAGAGAAAAGAAAAGAAAAGAAAATCTCAGGTGAAAACCTCTTTTGACGCGTCTGATATTGGTTCACTGATTGAAAACCTCCATGAGGTAGTCAATGAGCTAAAAAAGAAAGAGAAAATAAGAGAAAAAGATCCTAGGTGAAAACCTCCTTTGAGGTGCCTAGGCAGACCTACTAGTTGAAAACCTCATTGAGGCAGCTAGTGGGCCTAAGAAAAAAGAAAATAAATGAGAAAAAATAAAATGTCTCCATGTATCTCTCTCTAATGAATTCATATTCTCCCCAACCTTTGCAGGGAGCCGAAACAAGTTGGCACCAAAAAAGAAAAAATTTGGTTAAAAAACTAGTCCAAGGAAGTCAAAATTGGACTTTCTCCTCCTTTTCTTAGATGCTATAAAAGGACCAACATTATGCCAATCCATAACCTTCATCCATTTCCAACATCTTCCCATCATTTCCAATATTTTCTCATTGATTTTCCTCGCTGTCCTAAAATGCTACATGAAGTCTTTTTTGTACTACAGGAAGTCCTAGTTTTTAGCATAATTGTTTTTTTTTATTATATCTCCAAAGCCGTGCATCCATTTGTTGAGTTGTTTCAAGGGGAGATGCACATGGATGATGGTAACATGTTCAAGAAAATTTAGCAATTTCTAGTGCACAGTTTGTGAGAAATCGATCTCCATCACCTACAACCATTTTTAATTTGTATCGAGAATATTGCATTCAATGGCTGAGATGTTTTATGGAGAGGTGCATAAGGATAATGGTAACATGCTAAAAAAAATTCACGTCAATCCAATATGTTGTTTGAGAGTTATGGATAAAACAATTATGCTACAAGGAGGTTGTCCTAAAATTTCTGTTTCTACTACAAAAACTCATGGTTTTTAGCAAAAAATTGTTTTTATTATATCTCAAAAACCGTGCATCCATATGTCAAACTATTTCATTGGGAGATGCATATATATGATGGTAACATGCTCAAGAAATTTCAAGAAATTTTGGTGTGCTTTGTGTGAGAAATCGACTTCCATCACCTACAACCATTTTTAATTTTTCTTGATATTCAGGAATCCAATGGCCGAGATTTTTTATGGGGCTTGCATAAGGATGATGGTAAAATTCTCAAAAAAAATGAGGTCAATCCATTATGCCATTTGAGAGTTATGGATAAAACAATTCTGCTACAAGGGGGTTGTCCTGAAATTTCTGTAATTTCTGCATGAAGTTACAACAAGGTACATGAAGGTAGATTGAAGACAAAAAGTAGACACTAAGCGTCCTTTGGTCTAAAAATTAAATGAGATATTATTCCCATAATTTCCTTCCACCTTCTGATCACTCCTCAATATTAACCATAGATATTTTTCACTGAAACTCTACACTTTGTCACCTCTGTAAAATAATTTTTTTCTAAAAAGAACACGAAGTTCTTTCACTCCATTTTTCCAAGGCCGTACCACTTCCTCATCATTATATAATCATCCTACCATCACCATAATACCACCTCACACTCTCCCTCGTCACTCATACAGAGATAGAAGCCTAAAACAAGCAGAGAAAGAGGATGCTACAAGAGAAAGTAACTTCATGTGGAAAGCCCTGTGTAAGCACCGGAAAATCCTTGAACACAGGGTTTTACTAATCATGGAGACCAATAAGACTTGTGAGATGAATCTGAAGACAGTAATGGAACTACAAGAGGGATCCTCCACCAGTAGACATACACGTGAATACTAATCAAGGTACCTACACACACACACACAACAAACAAGTCAAGTTAAAACACCTCAAAAAGAAAGAAGACGAATCAAAGAATCAAGAAACAATACAAACACAGTGGGGAAACTCCAACTCCAGCTCCAGCTCCAGCATGAATTATCCTGCAACAATTTGACCAGGAGGTAAGGCTCAAGTATGAAACTCTCTAACCTCACCCTTCAAATCTAGTCTAGCTTCAGAAAACATTAAAAGTGTGAGATGGAAAGATTTTTTTATAGCCAAAATTAGTAGCAGAGTGGCCTTAGCCTTATCTAGCAATTAGCTTCACTTTTCCACCAAGACACACACACACATGTGGAAGAGGAACAAGACACAAGTGAATAAGACTTGAGAAAGAGGGTAGTAAGAAGTTAGTTTTGATGGAAGACAAGGAGTGCCAAGGGGTAACTAAGGGCGAACTTAGTTAACAAAAAAATAACTTTGAGTTTATTTTTCCCGCAATGAAAAAAATTGAATGCAATGGGAAATTTTTTTTGAAAAAATAAAAAATAAGAAGTAAAAAAAAATAATAAAAATAAAAGGTTGACCCACCACCTATTGGCATGTGAAATAGAGATGCTGCAGGTGAAATAGAGTTGCTATAGTCACAAAAGTTGCTATAGTAATTTGCTATAGGAAACAAAGCTGCTATAGGAAAAACATATTTTCTACAGGATGCTTTGTTGTTACAGGATCACATCTAAGGTTGCTTTGAGCATTTCATATTTGTCCAAATGATGGAAAAAGGTAGCAGGAGGATAGAAAATGATGTGGAAGACCTTGCCAAACTGGAAAATATTCAAGAACCCATCTTGCACAAGGTGATGAACCCTTAACTAAACTGAGAAGGGGGGGGGGGGTTGAATCAGTTTAGTACATTCATGGACGTTTAAAACTCTTTATTTAAACTTATTTACACCTCCATTTCATAAGAAACTTAATATATAATGAATTAGGAAACTTAATATGTGGGTAGCAAGTAATAAGCAGATTAAACACAATACATCAACACATAATCATCATGCACATAGACAACAGATATAAGTAGAAACCCATAAGGGAGAAAACCACATATTATTATTGTTATGATGTAAAGCCAAGCTCCAATTCCCTCTCACCACTATTTTTCTGTAGGCTTCAACCTACAGGAGGCTACTAACTCAAAATTTTCAAGCTACAACTTGCAAGGAATCTCCAACTCCCATCTATTTTCTGTAGGCTACAACCTATAGGAGGATCCTACCTCACCCAACTCCAACTGGAAATTTATCAAGCTTCAACTTGAAAGGAGACTACAATCCCCTCACTCAACGTGAAACTAAAATGTTGATTTACCTGAATATCAACTCTTTTATACTCCTTCACCACTACTGCCTCTTCAACCTTCATATCTACTTCATATCAGCTCTTGATATGCACAACTTCTCTATCAGCTCTCTCTTATTCTTCCACTCCATAACCTTCTACAGCTCTTTTACATTTTTCTGCTCTCTTCAATTCTGCAGCTTTCTAACTTGTCTATCCACATTGATATTACATGTTTTATTCAGATAACTACATGACTGTTTGCATTCTATAGGGAATACGAAGTGAACAGGCCTGACCCTATGCCTTCCACTCATTTGATTCCTCATTCTTTAGTTCAAGTTATTATATCAGAAATAATCATTACAACACTCATGGGGTTTTGCCTGTGCCTATGGAGAATTGCCTTTGCATTACAAACAACATAAAATAAATAATGAATTTACATTTACAGTTACGACAAGTATATTTCACTCATCCCTTTCAGCTCCTGGCTCGCTGTGCATTTGTCCTTTCTGCTACTATCACTGTCTTTTATGTTTCTGCAGTTATATCATAACAGCTATACACAAACGGTTTTTTCCCGACTTGACCCAGCCGCCATGTTTCCATCAATGCCATCATATCTCCTTTTGCTCGACTCTGCCTAACTACCTTCCTTCTCTTGCCTGCAATTGTTAGGATGAATTCTAATTGAAAGTTCATGGAAAAATCTCACTTTAGATGTGCATAACAAACAGCCCTAACATCAAAGATGGCTGCCAATTTCTTTAGGTCGGCAGTTAGTTAACCAAGATAAATGCTACAAAATCTAGATCTATGTAGTAAAAGACATTAGGCAGTAAATAAAATCAAGAGTTGATCCATGCATCCAATAGAAAAGACAAGAATATTAGGAATTTTACTTCTGTGATCCATAAATTGTAAGTAAAATCTCTCAGGAAAAATCACATCAAAATAAATTTGGTCGGTGCGTTTCAAACCAGCCAATGTGGTTCATCATCAGGAAAAGATGAAAAATCTGATCAGGTAACTCAATTAAATAGATAAGAAAAGCTCCAACTAGCCGTTTGTAAAATAACAGCTAGTTTGACTAAACTAAGGCAACAAAATAAAAAAAATAAAATAAATATAATAACGATTTCTTTTTTATTTAGTAGGAATAGATTAAATGCTTAATGTTTATCATTTGAATTTTATTTATTTTTATTTTTAATAAAATAAAAATTATTCAATATATTTTTTAAAAATAGAGGAATAACCTGTTATGAGTATTTTTAATAACCCAACGTTTCGGACTTCCCAAGTGAGTCCATCATCAGGGGTAAACGCTTATACTTCTTTGAAATTTTTTTTCTTTTTTTTTTTCAAAAAAATAAAAATAAAAAAAAATATTCAAAGAAGTATAAGCGTTTACCCCTGATGATGGACTCACTTGGGAAGTCCGAAACGTTGGGTTATTAAAAATACTCATAACAAGTTATTCCTCTATTTCTAAAAACTAATTTCACCTGTATGGACTCTCTTTTCAAAAAAATATTCAATATATTCTTGAAGATTAAATAAATGTTTACTATTATATATATTTATTTTTATTTTTAGAATAATAATTAATATATTTATTTTCTTCTATTTTTATTATTTATTTTAATAATAGATTAAATGTTAAAATATCAAATCAATCAATAAAATAAATAAAATAAAATAAAGAAATAAAATCAATAAATAAATTAATTAATTAAAATAAAAATACATAAATTAAAATAAAAATTAATAAATAAAAACAAATAAATAAATAAATATTTATAGTTTGAATTTAATAAATCTATTTTATTTTAATAATATGTTATATATTAATAATAATAATAATAAAAAAACTGCGAATGAAGAGCAGGAATCTAACATCTGCTAACCATCCAACCATCGTCCCTATTGAGGTTAACCGACCTCTTTTCTATTTCCAAGGCTTCTCTCAACTTGCGGTGGTGGAAGTGGTCAATCCTCGCAATAACCTTAGCATCTTCAATGAAAATGTGATGATTTGTCTTCTCAGCATGCTCTGCTAGGGTCGAGGAGCATGATCTACTATGTTTAAGGTTAGCGACATGTTCATGAATTCTTTGATTAATTGATCGACCCCTTTCCCCAATGTAAGGGGTCCCACACGAGCACGTAATCAAGTAAACACCCTTACCATCCTTAGGGAAAATCGGGTCCTTAACCGATCTAAGCGAACTCCGAAAGGTGCGGGAGGGTTTGAACATTGAGGACACATAATGTTTCTTTAGGATCTTGGCGATTTTATTCGTAGTACCTTGGATAAATGGAAGGTGAACTCCAGATAACCGATCACATGGATCTTTCTTACCTCTAGGACCCTTTTCAACTTTTTGAAAAGCTTTAAGACAATGAATCATGCTATAACCATTTTTATTAAAAACTTTAAGGAGATGAGCCTTTTCACCTTCAAATTGGTGTTCATTAGAGATTCTAAAGGCTCTGGTGGCTAGAGTGCTGAGAACCCCAAGCTTCTAAGCAGGGAAATGGTGAGAAATAGCATGTAAATACTGCTTAGTGTGCGTATTCTTTATAAAAAATTGATGAGAGAAAGAACCATCTTCATTCCTAGAAATTAGGACATCAAGAAAAGGAAAGATACCATTATCTTCAAATTCCATGGTGAGCTTAATGAAGTCAGATTGATCATTAAGATGATGGAAGAAAAGGTCAAATTTCTCCTTACCATGAGGCCAAACAACATATATGTCATCAACAAACCTTTTCCAAAGTTTAGGTTGAAAAAGGGAGGAGGAAAGGGCTCTAGATTCGAAGTCTTCCATGAACAAATTAGCTACCACAAGAGAAAGGCGGGAACCCATGGCCACACCACCAGTCTGTTCAAAGAATTCAACCTCGAAACTGAAGAAAGTCGAGGTTAGAAAATTTTCAACAAGATGAGTAGTATTAGGGTTTGTGACTCGAGAAATGACATCGACAGCTTCCCTAATGGGGATGCAAGTGTATAAGGAAACAACATCAAAACTAACAAACATATCATCACTATCTAACTTCAAGTCTTTCAATTCATTAAAAAAAGAACATGAGTCTTTAACAAAGGAAGAGGTCTGACCCACAAGCAGTTTAAGCTTAGAAGCTAGAAATTTAGTGAGAAGATAAGTCATACCTCCTATGGTGTTAACAATAGGGCGAAGGTGAGCTCCATGCTTATGAATCTTAGGAAGACCATAAATCCTCAGAGTGAAGGGGTTACTCTCAATAAGTTTTTTACTCAAAGATCCAATAGTGCTACTCAATTTTATAGCCAAAGAAACTGCTTTTGAAACTTTTTTTAAGGGATTTTTGTCAAGATTCTTGTAGCTCCCGCTATTAAGAAGGTGATCCAACATCTTAATACGGTAATCCTCTTTGTTTAAAATAATCATAGCACCTCCCTTATCAGCTTTAAGAACAACAATGTTATGGTTGTTGTTTAAGGATTTAAGAGCCTCAAACTCTAGTTTGTTGATGTTTCTCTTAGGGGGCTTAGCTTTTCTGAGGATCATGGCACAATCTTGCCTGATAGTGTCTTTAGTAGTATCAGGTAAATCCCTACCCGTATTCAATATCACAAATTATGTCTAGACTAGGGATTTTCTTAGGAGCAAGAGAAAAATTAAGACCCTTCTCTAAAAAACTGAAGACATGTTGATCAAAGGAAAAAATAGAGAGATTAATAAGACTATTATTAATCTCTCTAGTTTTTCCTTTGATCAACATGTCTTCAGTTTGTTAGAGAAGGGTCTTAATTTTGGTCTTGCTCCTAAAAAAATCCCTATTCTAGACATAATTTGTGATATTGAATACGGGATTAGGGATTTACCTGATACTACTAAAGAGACTATCAGGAAAGATTGTGCCATGATCCTTAGAAAAGCTAAGCCCCCTAATAGCAACATCAACAAACTAGAGTTTCAGGCTCCTAAATCCTTAAACAACAACCATAACATTGTTGTTCTTAAAGCTAATAAGGGAGGTGCTACAATTATTTTAAACAAAGAGGATTATCGTATTAAGATGTTCGATCACCTTCTTAATAGCGGGAGCTACAAGAATCTTGACAAAAATCCGTTAAAAAAAGTTTCAAAAGTAGTTGCTTTGGCTATAAAATCAAGTAGAACTGTTGGATCTTTGAGTAAAAAGCTTATTGAGAGTAACCCCCTCACTCCGAGGATTTATGGTCTTCCTAAGATTCATAAGGATGGATTTCCCCTTCACCCTATTGTTAACACCATAGGAGGTCCGACTTATCTGCTCGCTAAATTTCTAGCCTCTAAGCTTAAACCGCTTGTGGGTCAGACCTCTTCCTTTGTTTAAGACTCATGTTCTTTTTTTAATGAATTGAAAGACTTGAAGTTATATAGTGATGATAGGTTTGTTAGTTTTGATGTTGTTTCCTTATACACTTGCATCCCCATTAGGGAAGTTTTCGATGTCATTTCTCGGGTCACGGATCCTGATACTGCTCATCTTTTTGAAAATTTTCTAACCTCGACTTTCTTTAGTTTCGAGGGTGAATTCTTTGAACAGACTTGTGGTGTGGCCATGGGTTCCCCCCTTTCTCCTGTGGTAGCTAATCTGTTCATGGAAGACTTCAAATATAGAACCCTTTCCTCCTCCCTTTTTCAACCTAAACTTTGGAAAAGGTTTTTTGATGACACCTGTGTTGTTTGGCCTCATGGTAAGGAGAAATTGGACCTTTTCTTATAGCATATTAATGATCAATCTAACTTCATTAAGTTCACCATGGAATTTGAAGATAATGGTAGCTTGCCTTTTCTTGATGTCCTCATTTCTAGGAATGAATATGGTTCTTTCTCTCATTAAGTTTTTAGAAAGAATACGCATGCTGAGCAGTATTTACATGCTAGTTCTCACCATTTCCCTACTCAGGAGCTTGAGGTTCTCAACAACCTAGCCACCAGAGCCTTTAGAATCTTTGATGAACACCACTTTGAAGGTGAAAAGGCTCATCTCCTTAAAGTTTTTAATAAAAATGGTTATAGCATCAGTCATTGTCTTAAAGCTTTTCAAAAAGCTGAAAAGGGTCCTAGAGGTAAGAAAGATCCTTGCGATCGGTTATCTGGAGTTCACCTTCCATTTATCCAAGGTACTATGGATAAAATCGCCAAGATCCTAAAGAAACATAATGTTTCCTCAATGTTCAAACCCTCCCGCACCATTTGGAGTTCGCTTAGATCAGTTAAGGACCTGATTTTCCCTAAGGATGGTAAGGGTGTTTACTTGATTCCATGCTCGTGTGGGACCCCTTACATTGGTGAAACGGGTCAATCAATTAATAAAAGAATTCATGAACATTTCACTGACCTTAAGCATAATAAATCACACTCCTCGACCCTAGCAGAGCATGCTGAGAAGACAAATCATCACATTTTCATTGAAGATGCTAAGGTTATTGCGAGGATTGACCATTTCCACCACTGCAAGTTGAGAGAAGCCTTGGAAATTGAAAAGAGGTCGGTTAACCTCAACAGGGACGATGGGTGGATGGTTAGCAGAAGTTAGATTCCTGCTCTTCATTCCTAGTTATTATTATTATTATTATTAATATATAACATATTATTAAAATAAAATAGATTTATTAAATTCAAACTATAAATATTTATTTATTTGTATTTGTATTTTTATTTATTAATTTTTATTTTATTTATTAATTTTTATTTTTATTTTTATTTATTTATTTATTATTGATTGATTTGATATTTTAACATTTAATATATTATCAAAATAAATAAAAATAAAAATAGAACAAAATAAATATATATAGTAGTAAACATTTATTTAATCTTCAAGAATATATTGAATAATTATTATTTTATTAAAAATAAAAATAAATAAAATTCAAATTATAAACATTAAGCATTTAATTTATTCCTATTAAATAAAAAAAGAAACTATTATTATATTTTTTTGATTTTTTTAATTTTATTGCCTAAGTTTAGTCAAACTAGCCGTTATTTTACAAACGGCTAGTTGGAGCTTTTCTTATCTATTTAATTGGCTTACCTGGTCAGATTTTTCATCTTGTCCTGATGATGAACCACACTGGCTGGTTCGAAACGCGTCGACCAAATTTATTTTGATGTGATTTTTTACCGAAAAATTTTACTCAGAAGACAAGAATATTTTTAAATAATTTTTTCTATATTTGACACCTAGGAAGGGAACATAGAAAATGTTACCAGTCCCCCTCAATGGGATGGGTTCTTGTATGTCCTAAACACTTCAGATCTAAGATCTCCCTCTCTTGATGGTGTAGAAAACCCAGACAAAAAATGGAACTCAAAGGGAGCTCACAAGAAAAATGGTAGCAAAATATGACAATGATGGAGGATCAAAGTTAGACCAAGAGTTTAGATCCAGAGTGATCTTTAGGCAACAAAAGGTAGTGAGTGAATGGAAAAACTCTTCTATTTATAACAAATATTGAGTTGGTCTAGATATTGGTGCATAATTAAAATATTATTAACCAAATCTAGATCCAAATTTTATGGAATATTTTATTATATTTGTTGGAGGGAAAAAGAATTTGAATTTGGTCAAATCCCTTTATTTGTAAATAATAAATAAATAAATGGTTTATTTATTATTTTAAGGATGTGTTTGAGTAATAATTAAATAAATAGTGATTTATTCAATTATTTATAAATGATTTAGTCAAATTTAACAAGGAATATTATTTAAATAAGTTTTAAATAGTTATTCCTAGAAATAATCAGATAAATAATGATTTATCTAATTAATTTTCCTGTTTTGAGTCAAATATGACCAGGAATATTAATTAAGTTGTTGTTTAACTAATTATTCCTTGAGGAAAATCAAAAAAATATTGATTTATTCAATATTTCCTCATGGGGTTTCCTGTTTAGACCATAAACAACTTAATAAATTATGGATTACTAAGTTATTTTTCATAGTGAAAGCAATTTTACTTAGGGTAGAATTGGTCTTACATGGTGTACTTTGTTCCATCTAATAGTAATAGGTTAGATGACCAAAAATTGGTGTAACATATTGCCCCCCAGCGTGCGAGCGTTAGGAGCTATCGTATGACCGAATTATGTTTTAAGAACTCAATCACTACACACCGAAGGGGAAGTCAGAGAGAGAGAAATATAAGGTAGACTAAAGCACTAGAGGACAAGATCTTGAGGAGGTGATACTTATAGGTGCGACAAGTCTCTTTTATGAGTGAGTACCTTTGCTACAAGTGGTGGGGGAGGCATACCTATGGCCGCCGAGACAAAGTACAAAGAATATTGCGTTCAGTAAAAAAGGGACTGAACTATATAGTACATGCTGGCATAAACATGAGCCAGATAAAAACATGATAATGGATCCCACATACATATTGTGCCTGGGATAACAGCCAGGAATTATACAATAATATCTGAGTACATGAGATATAAGTACAACCAAAGAGGCCCTATAAACAAGAAAGGGCTCTGAAAATCTAAATGATACATGCAAAAAGTTGCTCCACATGGCTGAGGCTGAAACCATCAAATATGTGGAGTTGCATCGAAGGTTGTAATGAAGAGGTCATCCAGGCATGTGGGGGGCTACCTGGAGGGCCACCCCCTCATGAGGTCTGAAATGTCTCACACACACCCGGTGATCACTGGTACAATCTGCTTCATCACTGAACCATCAAGTATACGGATCCCGATCATGCCATAAGAAGCAAGAGCTGAGAAACAATCAAGTCAAAGGGAAATAAGGGGTCCCTTTTCTTGATCTGAGGCACCGAACAATAGTGGAAGCTGGAACCAAGGTACACCACCCTCTAGACCTGTCTTTTGGAATGAATGAGCTGATGTCGACAGAAGGAGGTCCGCCATAGGTGAGGCAATAAGGGATCCTCAACTAAGGCAAGAGAGAAAATAGTAGAGTGACTGATAAACTGGCACCAAGAATGATGATGGAATTGGGGGTACACAGTAGCGAGCTGACGACTTCCCTTGTTAGAGCATGAAGGGCATGGATTACCTGGAAGCAACTGACACAATATCAAATGGGACAGGGGACAGTAGGACTGAAGGCCATAATGTGTGACACGAGAGAGGAACCAAGAAATGAAGGATGGAGGACTATAACGGGATACAAAGGGACTCGGGATAGACTCCATAGATGCGATGATGACTCAACTCAGATGCTTTAGACAAGGGAGACTTGATGATGTTGCCACACAGAAAAGGTCCGGTAGGGACCATGAAAACATGAGTACAAGATGTTTACTCATGATGAAATTCAACATGAGCATGGACATGTATGGAGGCAAAGTGGTGCCCTAAGTACAAGTGTTGCAACTGAATAAATTCAATTTTGAGGAGTGGTGAATTGACCCTTATTGGAAAAAATGTGTTGAGGTGAAGTATCAAATCACAAAAAACTAAAGGATACCCATTTGAGAGCTCAGTGAGAATTTCCAACAGTACAGACAGTTTTTCAAATTGAGCTATGGTTTGGGCGCAACAAGCGAAAGAAAAATATGGGGTTTCTCTTTTAATAAGGCATTTTCCCTCCAAATTCACTCATTTGCAAGTGTAGCTATGGTGAATGTAAAGAGCACAAAAGGCCTTAAATGTTGCGGTGATCACAACAGAAAAATCGACCGTTGGAATCGAGATCTGTCAATTGCAGGTAAGAGGCCCTACCATACTCTTTCAATTAAGGGGATCAAAATTTCAGTTTATGTACCCAGAGCTCATGAACAGGTGAGGTCACAGTTTTGGGGGTCTGTTCTATGACTTGGGTAGGAGGTACAGGGCAGAAAACTGTGACCTGCGCCAGGAAATGACCTGAAAAGTGAGACCTGTTAGAGAAAGGGGGTTTCAGGGCTGTTTTTGGCTGAGAGCTAGGATTTTTATGGTTGAGGGGCATAGGTGCCCCCAAGCATGTTGTGGTTATGCAAAAATGTATTTAGAAAAAGTGAATCTAAACACATTTTTATGATGTGGTGCGCCATTTTTTTTGTTATGGTTATGCAGTTCGAGAAAGGGAATGGAGGATTACCAATCTCTTTTGGTACTGCATATATAAAGCAAATGGACTAAGTTTCTTGGTTGGCATACATGGTGTCACTATCCCTAAGAGTGGATTTGGAGATAATGAATTGGTGCTCTCCTAGAAAACCCACAGGTTGGTCAACAACAATGTCTAGGGGACTGGGTTGCTGATGTAAGATGAAGGAATGATGAGGGCTATCATCCCTAGAGTGATCTAAAGTGATATGGGACTCTAGAGGTTCTTCTAGATGGGGAAGAATAAGGGTACTAGATTCGACAAGACCAGATACACTAGAAGAGTTGTGGAGAATTTATTCTCCTGGTTTCTCAAATATGGGTGCCCCCTTACCCAAACATTGGGTGTCAATGTAATGGCCACATGGTGTATGTGGTTCTAATGCATGGGTTTGATGTAAGGGGGGATAGATAAAGTCAGGGGTGGTGACTACTTCCATAATGTAGTCATCATAATATAAGATGGGGTGACTAGTGGAAGAAAGACCACCTAACGCAGCGAAGATACCCGACTCATCATCATGAGAAGAGAGGTTCACATGCACATCATCACAGGGGGTGAAAAAAAAACAAGTAGATGAAGGATCCACCGATGTTGAGCCAAAGGTGATCGCTGAAGGGAGGTTAGGAGAAATAGAAGGGGAAATCCCAGGAGTGTCTTCCACCGTGGATCTGATGGATGATGACAGGTAGTGGACAGTGGCCAAAGACTCTATCATTTTGACATCCTGAGGGGGAATGTCTGTGGGGGTGGATATGTCCTATGGTTATGCTAAAGCAAAACGCATAAATAATGGATCGATGGACTCATTGCGCTTGGCCTCGAAATGACGAACTGCTTCCTAAGAGGAGTGGTACTCTTCGAGGCAGGGACAGAGGTAAGTCTAGTGGCCATGGAAAGCACACAAAGAACAGGGGCGATTTGTGCAAAAATTCTTGAGTTTCTTGGCTGAATCAGGTAAAGTAACATGGAATTCTGGGATATCAGACTCAAGAAACACTTTGTTGACCATGAACTTGAGACGAGGCAATTCAAGACAATTATGGGTGGCATGACTGACAACATCACACAAAGCACATCAGGTGGTATGCTTTGGAGGCTGAGGAGGAGTAGGGTTTGTTGGGGTAACCTTTTCTTTAGGTGCCTTCTTGCGAGTTTTTCCCTCCTCACTCGAATATTTCACAACAGGAGTAGGTTCTTGTTGAGGTGGCTGAGGCACGGTAGCAAAGGGAGGGGTCATGGGGACCGATTGAACCTGGGTCAAAGCAAGATAAGGTTTGGGCTAACCAGGTGGGATAGCGGCTGGGGGATCAATGTACCAGACTGGGATCCCCAGGGTCAGGTTGGGAAGGGATAAGGTAGCCACAACAGGTACCGAAAACACTCCAGGAGGAGGAGCTAGGAACGGTATGTGACCGGAGGGGTAATGGCCAGGCGGGAAAAATCCGAGATGGTTAAGGTTGGGAGGAACCATGCCGAGAGGGTAGAGAGGCTCATGGATACCAACTGTAGATGAGGGGCCTTGAGGATGGGGTCCTCGGCTGGGTCGAAGTGCTAGGAGAAAGTTGCAGAGAGCAGGGTTGTTGACTAGTCGAAGCGGGCTGCTTGAGGGAAGCCCGAGATGATTGCATCATGCAAATGTTCGACGAGCTAGGATCAGAGACAAGAGGAGGAAGACCAGGGAAAGAACGAAGCAAAGAAGAGTCTTTGTAGAATATGGGTGAGACACTGGTCATAGGTTCGACTGTTTGCTTATTGGCCACCGAAGAGATGATGGACTTAGGGGAGGTATGAGACATCGGTTCATAATATGTCAACTTGTCGATGGTGACTATATTTCCATTATGAGAAAAGGACATCTTGTGGTGAACCGCAGAT
Source organism: Pinus albicaulis (assembly GCA_034641835.2). Taxonomy (NCBI): domain Eukaryota; kingdom Viridiplantae; phylum Streptophyta; class Pinopsida; order Pinales; family Pinaceae; genus Pinus; species Pinus albicaulis. Next base: position 228,032,149 of record CM076573.1, read on the forward strand.
AGGACAGAAGATGTCACATAGGTGTAGCTACGACCCAATAGAATGTTGTAATCTAAGGGGGCATCAATGACTTTCTACGTCAACGCAAACAGTCTTTCCCGCAAGAGTAATAGGACAATTGTAGAACAGGCCAATGGGCTAGGAAGAGTTGCCATTCCACGCTCGGAGGGTGATAGTGTAAGGGTCCAACTCAGAAGATCCTATTTGCTTCCAAACCGAAGTGAACATCACACAAGTGGATTCCCCCTCATCAATGATAGAACGAGAGACCTTGGCATTCCGGATCTTGACGAGGATTTGGAAGGCGACGAAAGCAGGAAGGGGGGGATGTTATGACCAGTCAACCTTGAAGATGACCAAACGATCATATGAAGGATCCACAACACCAATGGAAGTTAGTAGAGCTTTTCATTTTTAAGGGCATGAATGGAGGAGTTCCAGCATTGAGATGGCAGCAGGAGATTGTGCCAAATCATCTATTATACTGTACAAATGGGTAGCTTTTCCAGAAGCAGAGTTTCGACGTAATGGTCCATTAGGGATCTTGGTCTGAACCTCTGCCTTAGGCTAAGGGATCTATAAAAGACATTGGTTGTCGAAAGAGGCTCTGTGGAACCTGAAGAAGGAGGCTTGGGGACAGACGTAGCGGGAGGCTTGTTGTACTGACAGGACTGAGTCTAAAGGTTGAGGTCAATGGTAATGGGTTGGTCAGAGTTCATTATGAGAATATAGTAATTGGAGGTACCAGATGGAGGAGGTTGAGTGGTCGCCTGAACTTCAGGTGGTTAGGTAGCCATGAATCCTTACTAAGGGAAAGGATTGGTAGACACAATCGGCTGGATAGGTGCAGTATTGAGAGGAACTGAAAGGGAAGCTTGCTATCCTCGCAATGCTGCTTGAGTCTCCCACATCTAACGCATTTGTGGTAAAATAGGAAAATCACGGGTTTAATGACCATAGACACCACAACAAGAACAAGGCTTATTCGTACAAATATGCATGTCCTATTTGGGCTGAGTGCCCTGTTGCTAGTTAGCAGTGTTAGGTGCATTCCCTTGGGAATTAGGTCCTAGATTACTGGGGGCAGATTGATTTTGGCTTCCTTTCCTCTTCTTTTTGGAAGTAGGAGGATTAGTTGTGCCCTGCTATGCATACACCTGCCCCTTGGGGGTGGTGGCTGCTGTTGCGGGGGTTCAGAAGGAAAGGGAGGCGGGGGTGCTAATGCTAGAGGAGCTAGAGCACTAGGTTGCAGATATGGATAATAAGGAGGTTGGGTAACATTATGGTAAACAAATTGGGCAAAAGGATGAGGCATGCCATATCCTCGATGCATGCTATCGGGAGGGGGAAAAGTGCTGGAGGAGCTGGCCCCTCCCTGAGGGAAACCATAACCCATGGAGGATGAGTGTACGGATGAGAAAGGGCTCCAATAATACCATCGGCTGCATGGGATGCCCCCGGTGCGTTGGTGCCATCGGGTCTAGGGATATCAGGTAAGATGGTATAAAAATAACCAGACTGTGCGTAGATCAGGTCATATTTTGATTAAATCTAGAGAGCATCTTCTTCGGTCTGAGGTAAATGAGATGAAACATATTTTCCAATAGCAGTCAAAAGAGATTTAAGGAACTAGTCCATGTAGACATGATCTTCGAAGGTAGGGGCTCGATATATTCCCTTTCTTCTCCACCATTCCTGGACATGATCGAATAGGCGAGTCGCAGATGATTGATGGAAAGAGGTCAAAAGTTCCATACCAGTGTCATAACGAAGGGGAAGCTGGAATTAAGATAGAAAATACCAAGAAAGAGTCGTGAAAGTAGTGTGAGAGGAGGAGGCCTGGTCAAAATACCACTTAGAATCTTCTCTAGTAAGCGTGCGTTGGAACAACCGAAGACGGACAGAGTCATCGATGATGGAGTTAGACGAACACCACATATGGAAAAAATGAACATGGTTTGTAGGATATTCTCTAGCAAGACCTTCAAAATTGGGGATGTCGAAAGGGAGCTTGGTTGGCATAACAGGCCAACTAGGGTCATGGTGTATGGGGTCATTGATCAACTGGTTAAAATCAGAAAGACTGAGGCCTACCATATAAGGGAGCAAGGGAACAGCTGGGATAGTTCTTGTTGCGGTACCACTAGTAGTATTCCCATTATTAGGGTTGGGGTTAGCACCTGTGTTAGGTCCTGAACCAGACATGGTGAAGGTGACAGGGGGAGAACCGAGGATAGAACTAGAGGAGGAACCCAATGAACCAAAAGCAGAGTTATAATGGGGACTCGGAGGAGGACTAACTCGAATCCTATGTGGAGGAGTAAGTATTCCTAACGGAAACTGAGGATGAAGGCCAAGAAGTCTCTGGGATAAATGCCTTAGGGGCACAATGATGGAAGAACAAACACAGATCACAAAAGAAGGAGAGACCAAAAAGGGCAAGGAGGTGCAGGATCAAATGATTACAATGTCAAAACAAGGGCAGGGTGGTGCAGGATAAATTGATTACGATGTTATAGTCTTTGTCTGGCAGTGTTAGCTAGGCGCTCTTCACTTAGGGTGTGTGTGTTAAGTGTGTTAATCTTAATTTTTAAATCTAGAAGTTTGTAGAGAAAAAATAAAAAGTGTGTTGTATAACTGTAAATAAATCAGAAAATAACAATATAGGAAACTGAATATAACAGAAAATAAATAGCTAAATATGCATCAATATAAACTCAAGGAGGCAGGCTTCTCAACAACTAGTCTATGGGTGGGCAAAAATATAGTAAAAACACACCAAAATAGACAATGGATCTAAATTTGGGAGGGAAAATGATCTAATTTAAGGTTAGATCTGCTGGAAATAGGTTGAGAAAACAACAAAAAACAAGAGGGAAAAGTGCTGCAAATGAGGTGGCGAGAGGCTACAACCTGAAGGGAAATGGAGGGGACCCTAGAGGAGGACCAAAAAAAAATGAAAATAGGTGTTTTGGATGGATGAATAGCCAATCTGAAATGGATCTCAAGGTATAGGATCAGATCTAAAAAATGGTTGAACACACTGAAATTTCAGATGACCTGCTTTAGCTAAAATCCTCCTAGAAAAGTGGAAGCGTACTAAAGCCCTAGGGTGCTAGGTTCCCACTTCAACGAGTAAAACAAAGCAAGTACAGGTCCAAAAAGGGCGGAGACGAAGGTTATAAAACCCTAAACAGTAGCCCAGACAAACCTAGAAAAATCTCAGAAACATTCCCGCAAAAAGTACAAGACGCAATTTCTGACCTGATTTCTGTAGAGGTCGCAGGTTTGGGGCAGTTTTCTACGTCCTGAAGGTTCAGGTTGTAGGTTTTGGCCCAAAAAGTGTGACCTGCACTTCTGACACTCTCAGGAGTAGGTTTCAGAAAAAAATTTCGTCTTAGCTGCAATTGATGCCTGTCACCTGCGCAATGGGTCCAGAAACACATGGAAGTTAGAATTTTTATAGGTTAAAAACAACATCAAGAAAAGAAAAACAAGAAGCTGAAGAAAAATCCTAGGGTTTGAAGTAGTTGGTCATGCAGGGATCTAAAAAATGACAGAGGTCGTAATCATAAACCCTTGTGGAGTCGCCAGTTGTTAGGATGAATTCTAATCGCAAGTGTACGAAAGAGGCTCACTTTAGTTGTGCATAACAAACATCCCTAACATCAAATATCACTTCCAATTTCTTTAGATCTATAGTTAGTTGACCAAGATAAATGCTACAAAATCTAGATATATGCAGTAAAAGACATTAAGCAGTAAATAAAAGCAAGAGTTGCACCGTGCATCCAATAGACAAGATAAGAATATTTTTAAAGATTTTTTTGTATTTTTGACACCTGCGAAGGGAACATAGAATGATGTTACCAGTCCCCCTCAATGGGATGGGTTCTTGTATGTCCTCAGCGCTTTAGATCTAATATCTCTCTCTCTTGATGGTGTAGAAAACCCAGACAAGAAATGGAACTCAAAGGGAGCTCACAAGAAAAATGGTAGCGAAATATGATAATTATGGAGGATCAAAGTCAGACCAAGAGTATAGATCCAGAGTGATCTTTAGGCAACAAAAGGTAGTGAGCAGATGGAAAAACCCTTCTATTTATAACAAAATATTGAGTTAGTCTAGATATTGGTGCATAATTAAAATATTATTAACCAAATCTAGATCCAAATTTTATGGAATATTTTATTATATTTGTTGCAGGGAAAAAGAATTTGAATTTGGTCAAATCCCTTTATTTGAAAATAATAAATAAATAAATGATTTATTTATTATTTTAAGGATGTGGTTGAGTAATAATTAAATAAATAGTGATTTATTCAATTATTTATAAATGATTTAGTCAAATTTAACAAGGAATATTTTTAAATAAGGTTTAAATAATTATTCCTAGAAAATAATAAGATAAATAATGATTTGTCTAATTAATTTTCCTATTCTGGGTTAAATATGACTAGGAACATTAATTAAACTGTTGTTTAACTAATTATTCCTGGAGGAAAATCAAACAAATATGGATTTATTCAATATTTCCTCATGGGGTTTCCTATTTAGACCATAAACAACTTAATAAATTATGGATTACTAAGTTATTTTTCATAGTGAAAGCAATTTTACTTAGGGTAAAATTGTTATTTCATGGTGTACTTTGGTCCATCTAATAGTAACAGGTTAGATGACCAAAAATTGTTGTAACAACAACATTCAACCTTCTGCTTTTCTCAACCCTCGACTTTTCCCTGAGCTCTTTCTGAGCCTGACTCGACCCATGGTGCATGTCTTCTTATTACCACAACATTTAGCTTTTGCCTTTTCCCTTTGTTCTGTGTCGGGTCACTTACTCGAGTCTCCTTTAGCCACGTTTAGACCTGTTTCCACTTAAACAGGTGTAAGGTTGGACTTGAAATATATTCTATTTCCTTTGAATAATACATCGTGTCCACTTTCAATCGCATTTTTTCATTTAGGTTATTTGCGTTATAAGGCTCCTTCTGTCTTCGATGCTATAAACAATGGAAAACCTCATACTTATGAACTTGAAATATATTAGTATTTACCTTTGAGAGGTATCGCGTCTAGGCCCATTTCACATTTCGCACATTGACGTTTCATTTTCTATTTGGTTCTATATTTCTCTTCCATTCTCCAATGCAATTTCTCAAAGGATAAAACTCTTACCACCAAATTTGAAATATGTTAAATGGTGGTTCTAAGCTGCATCACATCCAGTTCCTTTATCACATTTCGGTGTTCCATAGGTTTTATGTTATAATCCTCCTTTTCCTCATACAATGCGATTTTTTCACAAAAAGGCCTTACATCTAGATTTGAAACCCTTTAAACTTCAGTGTTGACCTACATCGGGTCCGTCCTCTTTATCGCACTTCGCACTTTGGCATTTCAACACGATTCTTAAGTGTTTATCCTCATGAGCTTGTGAATTGCGATATCTGATTAGGTCCCATAGTCGGACTTTAATTCTTTAGTCTTTGGCTTTGTAACTCCATAGCATCTGCTACTCATATCGCATCTCACACTTCTTATCGCATCGCAACTTAAAACAATTAACTTGTAATGAATTAACATATAAATATAAGAATCACTGATAGCAATGTGCGTTATGCGAATGGGTCCCTCGCCGACCTTTTAAATCCTCTATACTTTAGCTCTGAAGCATATCGCATTCGATACTCTTATCGCATTTCGCACTTCGGCATTTTAACATGATTCTTGAGTGCTTATCCTCCTAAGCTTGTGATGTGCGATATGTGGACCAGGTACACGTCATCTATATGTCATCATGCCACGTAACCTTGCCACATCACTATCACATCATCACCACGGCATCGCCACGTCATCGCTACATCACTGCCATGTCATCGCCATGTCACTACCACATCATCACCACACCACCTCCACGTCATATCCATGTCACTTCCATGTAATCTTGCCATGTTAACTCCCACACTTCACATTTCACAATTTCTATGTCTTATCGCAAACCGTATATTTTAACTCATCAGAAATCGACCCAAAAACCTTATCACATGTCAGGGAATTTAAACCATCGCAAATAGGCATTTCAAAAATTTACCTCTACACCATTAACAGTTATACCGTATCGCATGTGTTATGCAATATGTGATGGACCTACGCCCACACATGTTCACTTCATCCCATCACAACTTAAAAAATTTAACTTGCAATTTCTTAACACGTAAATATAAAACTCGCTGATTACGATGTGTGCCAATCGTCTTCTCTGATCTGGTCTGTCCATCGCTCACTCTCATTTCTATGACTTGATCCTCATCATCCATTCCACCTGCACACTGATCTCTGTCAATAGAATCGCATCTATAAAAAAAACCGTTCTGCCATACTTTGATCTTCAGCGAAGTTCATAAGAACTTTGTTCACTATGCGTATTCTATCAATTAACAGAAATGCAAAGAATACGTATACATAATGAAATCGGAATTAAATAGCACACAGATAATACATGATCTAGAACATTCCATACAACATGATATTCACATTATATGCACCCGACCCGTTTCGACCCGTTGAACTGCACGTGCCCTCGTGCATGGTTCTGAACGTAAAACAGTCTGAATCGACCTAGCTCGTTCACGATTTTCTTTTGCCTCTTTGTCATGTTGATCCTATAATTATTTTTTTCTCTTTAATACATTTTGTTGCTCTTTATCTTCTCCTTTTCTTCTTTGTTGCCTGAACTACCTTTGCTGCCTTTGTTCCTTTGTTGTCTTAACTGCCTTTGCTGCCTTTTTTCCTTTGATTCTAATGTTGCTCCTCTCTGCTCCTTTGCCTTTTCTATTGGTCTAATGCTGCTCCTTGTCTCTCTGCTGCTCCTCTACCTCTCTTTTATGCTTTCCCACTGCATCATTTCCTGATCTGCTCCTTTTCCTTATTGCTGATGTTTCTCTGCTCCTTTTCCTTAATGATAATTCTGGTGTTGATCCATGTCTCTTTGGTTCTCCTCTACCTCTCTTTTACTATTTGGTGCTCCTCTACCTCTCTTTTATGATTCTCCACTTAAATTTTTCCTTGTTTTCCTTATTACTCCTTTATACTCTAGCTGATCCTGATCTGCTCCTTGTTCTCAATGATAATTATGGTGGATTGTTCCTTTTCCATCAATGACAATATCTCCAACACAAGGGGAAAAAAGTAGGCTAATGGTGTCTAGAAACACTGTGATTTTTCTATACACAACCAGATTTGGAAAAAAAGTTAAATTGGAATGTGAATGAAATGGATCTACAAGCCAATAGAGTTCACTTCCAAGAAGGAAATTTTTGTTTGTATGCTTAAAAGGTTGCTAAACAATCATGAAAAGAACAACTACATTTTTTGTGCTTGTCCTTGCAGAACCTCCAACCAAGTTTCCTAAGAGAAAGTATTGAGAAATGTACAAGAGAGAGGCCACCAGGGGCATGAAAGAGACACAACTAGGTCACTTAGTTGGTCAGAGGATGAGCAACACTTTAAGTAGGAGGGGTATGATGGGCCTGCAAATTTGACATAAATTAAGGCACATCTCACATTTATTAGGCACATAAAGGCTATATTAAATCTATCCTTCTACACTTCATAATGTTTTTTTAAGATTTAATATGTTCTTAGGAAGGTTTAGAGATAATTTCATATTTGTGCCTAATATTATTTATTTTTGAAGGATATTGTGAGAATATTGGGAAGATTATGAATCTTTGGAGAAGGAGATAATTTAGGGACTTGCTCCATAGTATAGGAGGATTGATATTGGAGAATAAATGAAGAAAATATCATGAAATTATTGAGAAATTCTGGAGAGATTCTGCAACTCCCATGATTGAGAAAATCTAGGAATGTATTCTCTGTCATTTACTGCAATCTCCTAGTGTTGGGAATCAGATCCACTATTTGAGGGATTTTGGAGGGGAAATATTCCTCCTTTCAAGGAAAATTATTCCTCATAATTTTTTACAAGTACCAATTTGAATTGGCCTCTAGGGGCATGTAATGTTTTGTCTTATTGTAGAGAAAACTTGTTGTTTAGCAAGTCCACTTTATTTTCTTGCAGGGATGTACTTGGATTGATTCAATAATGAAGTTTGGTGCCATTTTTAGCCTCTAAGGCTTGCTTCTTCGATAGGATTCTAAGTCCTCCTTCAGCTTGGCCATCCCAATAGACTCAAAGCCCTCTTGCACAATTTATTTATGTTATTTTCATATCTTATTCACATGCATCTCTAATTTTTTTTTTCATTTTTTTGTATTTAGTATAGTTTATTTTTTTGCTATAGGATTGAGTTAAATGATTGAAGTGAGTTATTTTGAATTTTTTTTGCAAATTCAAAAGCATTATCAATCCTTATAATAAATTTTGAAGTTCATATTAATCATTAAGCTGCTTGGATTTGGTTACTAGTTCACAAAAATAAGATTTATGGAAATTCCTTGTAGCGAAATAGTAGTAAATTTATGTTATTTTTAGAATGGGTTAATGAGATTAATTATAATTTATTCCACTTGTATTAGGTCATAATAATGTTAAATTTAATAAAAAAATTCACCACATTGAATTTTCAGTTGATTATGTTAGTAATTTGATAGATTAACTAGCTCACTAGTTCTTAAATTTCCAAATTTTAGAGTAGTAATTTTCTGTTATTTTTTAGCAAGTGTGAACATGGGTATTTTGGAGTGATTAAACTTGGAATGGAGACCTAAGACATCATAATTAACAAAAAAATATTTTCCATCCTATTTTCATTTGATTTTCTTAGTCATTCGGTGAGTTATCTCCAAAACATACTTCCTGTAGCAAAAGCAAAGCTTCCTGTAGCACTCTTGTAGAACATGAAAATTCGACCATGTTTGCTACCAAAGCTTGGTTTTTGTCTCTTAGGATTGAATCATGACCCCTAGGATCTAAATCCATGATTGAGGAATAATAAACATGACTTAGGACATGCATTTTTACAAAGTAGATTAGAGCTATTTATTTGAATTCATTCTCTTAGGATTTCAATTACAAATTGTTGTTATTGCCTAGGATTAATTTCTTTTCAAAGCAACACTTCCATTTCTGAAATTAGTTTAGGATTTGATGTCATGACATTCAATCCATTACATCATATCAACAAAATAAGGACACATTTTATGTTTCACATATAGTGATGATACCTCTTAAGTTTGTACGAACCCTGGGTTTATAATTAAAGTTGGTAGCATTGGGGGTTGCAGCATTCTTGTTGCAATACTGAGGCTCATCATAACTTGTTGCCCACCTTGGGAAATTTATTATCACATCTCAAGTCCCAAAAATTGCATCTGGCTTTGCTAAACCACCCCCTCTTAAGCATTTGACCGATTTTATTATGGTGAAATCCACTCAATCAAAGAACAACTCTCAAACCAATGGTAAAAGAACAAGAAAAACAAAAAAAAAAATCAAAATACCAAGGAGCCTCAATCCAATACTAAGAATCAGGGAGGGGGAACTAATGAGCATCGTCAAAAATTCAAGTTCCCATGTAAAATTTTTCAAGGCGATCATATCACTCTTGAGTGTCCTCGAATGGATGAAGTTCATAGGCTTCTTTCACTTCTTTCTTCTCGATAGTTTGTTGTTTTAACTCATCCATTCCCTACACAAACCAAACAAAAAAAATTTTCTCAACATTCTCGACCTCTACAAGGGGGAAACGAGGGGTCCTCTTCCCATCTCCCTTACATTTCACCCATCTTTATGTGCAAGGAAGATGTCATCATGACGACGCAAGCTAAGTCCTATGATGTCCCTAAGTTGAGTTCTCCTTCTAAGGACTCTCCAACTTCACCTAGTTCCACTGGACCTCTAACTTTAGATAAGCCCATGGAACTTGTCTATCACCCCCACTGAGGGTGTTTTACCTAATAAAAAACACAAACATTCTACCAAAGCTGTTAGGCATTATAGTATTGTTGAATATCTTACCCAGGCATCTTGTGCCATGTCTGCCTTGGAGGTCTTGCAAAGGTGTTCTTAGCAACTCAAAGATTGTTATTTGTCATTGGTGGAGTTGACTTATCTGACTTTCATGTCATCACTTTCAATGCTGATAAATCTTCCCCTCGGCTTGCCCATCATATTGCTTTTTAGATTATAGTGATAGTTTCCTAGAATATATCCATCGTACTCTGGTAGATGAGGGATCTTCCACCTTTGTCATGTCCATATATTGTTGAAAATATTTTCCACTCTAGTTCTCACAATGTCTAATACCACTCTCCAAGAATTTTACGTTCACAATTTCATTCCTAAGGGGGTCCTCCCACATTTTTCCATCGAGTTAGGGGGAAAATGGGTACATGTCGATGTTGAAGTCACTGACATTCCTTTAGATTATAACCTACACCTTGGTCGTAGTTGGTTTTATGCCATGACCGCAGTGGTCTCATCTATATTTCATGTCCTTTTCTTTCCTCATGAAGGAAATACCTTCACCATTTACCATCTTTAATATTGCATGCCATCGACCCAAATTTCCACTACTCGAACTATTGCACCACTTGTGTGGGGGGCATCCTGTTCAGTTTCAAAGTGTTGGCATGGGACTTTTCAAAAGTTCTACTCTTATGGGGGTTTTTCCTCAACTCCCTTTGCCCAACACTCCTTCAACTCCTACCATTGCACCTATGCATATGATATCTTTTGGCACTCGTGGACTCCATAGACCACCTGATCCATGGATGGTGTCATTTTATTCTATTGAAGTTGATCAAGCTAGTGAGCACCCTCTGCCTCTTATTGTGAAATAGATTTTCTCTCCAAAAGACCCATTAGTACCTCCCGACATTGGTGAGAAACTCCATCCTAATATGAAATATGATCAGGTTATTTTGTCCAAAAAGGTTTCCCCTCCACTTGTTCCACATGACTCCCTTGATGATGAGCCTCCTCGATCAGTCAACTTTGAAGTCATGGATATATCCACTGATAATCGTTGGGAGGATATGCCTCTTTCTGCCTCTAGTCTCCCTGATTTGAAACAATCATATATTGGAAACATCAATCTTGAATTACCCAGGGGGCGCCTCATCAATGTTCCTTGGAGGTACCACCCTTGGACTAACTTAATTCTTAGGATTCTACTACCTAACTTGCCAAAAAATTCTCCTTTCCACCTGCTGACGAGCATCTCATACCCCCTTTATGTCTTGATCCTCCCTTATGTCCTCAAGTTAATTTTGAGAGCATGAATACGTTAGAATGTGGTTGGCATGGTCAAGCTTTCTGGATTAGGAAGTTTGACTTTCTTTGGAATGGCCCCACTTTGGTGAGCCATATGGTTCACTTACCCTCCATGAGTTTGCGCATAAAAACCCTTGTCATGTGCCAGGATATGGGCACACTTTAGCGTGACCTACGATATTCCGTTGCATTTTTCGATATTGTACATAATATTTTGATGCTTTATATATTTTTGGTTTGGTGTGTGATGTGAGTGTTTATCATGCCTTATTTATGCCAAAAATCCAAAAAAAAAGGAAAACAAATATATATATATATATACATACATACATATATATATATATATATATATATATATATATATATATATATATATATATATATATATATGTATGTATGTATATATATATATACATACATACATATATATATATATATACATATATATATATATATATAGCGAGAGAGAGAGAAAGAGAGAGAGAGAGAGATGTGTGTGTCTTGTTTTCACCTCATCCATGTTTATTTCTTCCATTATGTGATTTAACCATGGGTCCAATATTTTTAGATGGGTTTTACAGGATAGGGTGGAGTTTCTATTGTAACATCCATTGGGTGTTAGGTGCGTTTCTCTAGACCTGGCATATAGGGGTAGATCATTTTCACCGATTTTTCATTTTGATCGTCTGCACTATTTTTATGCCTTAGGTCCCCCCCTGTCATGTTGCAAATTTCGCCACTTCCTATAAGCATGTCGTAGCCTGGAGGTAGAGCTTACCTAGTCATGGATACCCTATTCATCACCTTCCTTTTGAATTGGTGTCCATGCAGTCATTTTTTATACCTCTTGGAATGCATCCTTCTAGCCCACCATGAATTCGAATTCAAGCCTCATATCCTCTCCTTCCTATCTTTTCTATGAATACCCTTGGAGGATTCTAAATTTTAGCCCTTGTGATTGCCACTTTTTGTCAAACTATTTTAGGATATTGAGCCTTGGTTTCTTTGTCCATCGTCGTCACCTGCTTGGCCTACCTTTTGCATTCACTTGGTGTTTTACCCTTTCCTAGAGGAACCACTAAAATGAGTGGTCCTATTATCCAGCCTCATGTCCACCTTATGTCATGACCATTTCTACTATTACTGGAACCAGTTGTTACCCTTTATACCACTCGTTCTTGTAGGAGGAGTTCTCTTTAAGCTCTTTTTAGACTCCTCAAATTAGAAAATATTGTCGAGTGAACTTATCTACTTCACACTCGTTAAATTATTTGAAGTGTCATCTACCCAGTATATTTTAACCCTTTTATGGTCTAGGATAGACTAGTTATGAAAAATGAATACCCTAGTCTATTATGGCTAAGAGGTTACCCCTTGTATACTTTTATCTCATTTTTGGGCTTGGGGGACAACTTTACGAAAAAAGAACTTATAAAAAGAGAATTGAGGCAACATTTATTTCCATTTAGTCATCAACACGACAAAATTATGTGCATCGCCCTTGAACATGCACATATCCACTCCATTATCTTACAGTTGGGTTTTAGTTTTTGCAGGAGTCGCAACATGTGTATGAGTCTCTTCACTCCTCTGATTGGTTACTCTTCTAGTCATATCGAGCGTGCCTTGATGCCTTTTGTGTCGTTGCATGATATCACATGCTGCTCATTTAGTCGTGATGCAAAGTAATTCTTGTTTCGTGCCATTATGTGTTCAAGGGCAGTCTCAGCCTATGTCGGCCATTTGTTGTAGTCTATTGACCTTTTGAGTTAGCCATCCCTATGTCAATTTTACTTCATCACTTCCATTGGAAATACTGAGAGGGGGGTGAATCAGTATTTCTTTTCAATTGTTAATTTTTTCCAGTTATATTCTTCACAATTAAAAAACAAAGAGGTGTATAATAATAATATTTTTAAGGATCAATAATAACTTCAATATTTTTTCAAATAATTGAGTAAAATAGATGTGTGAGGGCACCAACCCTTTAATGAAATAGGCACCAACCTGTTGCCAAGCAGCAACTTGGACTTTGATGAGGCTTCGACCTCTAGGGCTTCGACCCTATCTTCTCTAGGAACCAGCCTTGTGTTTAGGATCTCCTACTCCAAGGACACCAATCCTTATTGGCTTCATTATCAATGATTGATTCAAAAAGTGCTCTAATGCACCAATCTACACCAAACTGCACCAGTTATTCTAAACCATACTTCTTCATCAAATCTATACTAATGTTCTTGCACTAAGACTTCAGTACTGCACCAGGATTTCTGCACCACTAGAAGACACCAAAAATTTAGTATTGCACCATGACAAGGCTTCTACACCACAACTTTTCAATGTCCTTACTATATCAGAATTTTAGGAACAATATCATGTTGCACCGAATCTCAGATCTGAAGGTATGATGATGTCTAAGACTGAGCCTGCACATAATCCAATCTTCTTCCAATTATCCGAGCTTTATTATGTCACTTATCCAAATGTCTGAAGTGTGCATAGTTCTGAGGGTGACTAAAGGTATGATCCACAGTAATTATTCCAAAGATCCAAGGGTAAGCAAGATAGCAAATTTTGTGGAGTATTCGACTATTGAAACTACAGTTTCTAGGATAAAAATTCAATGAATAGTCCTAAAGGGGATCACAGATTCCAAAGTTTGTTATAGCTGAAGCAGGTCCGAAGTATATTGAAGCAAGTCCGAAGATGATCATAGGTTCCAATGTCTGTTATAGTTGAAGCAAATTCTAAGTATGTTGAAGCAAGTTCGAAGGTGATTACAGTATTATGCTGCGTGTAGGTTAGATTTCATGTATCTTCTTTAGTTATCAAATATCCCAGAAATATTCCAGACCCATCCGTAGTCTCTTTTCTTTTATTAAGTGCTCCCTCTTTTTTGAGTTCGCGAGTTGTGAACTATACTATTCCTTTCTGTATTTTTCACTGAACTGCTTGAGATAAAATGAGGTTTTAAGATATTATTAATATGCATAGGATGTGAGACGTGAATTTATGAGGGAGGCTGACATTAGGGCTAGGGCATAGGTCGGCTATATGCCAACAATAGGATAAATAATCTTCAAAATCAATTTCTCCTAGAGTATTTGGAGTTTTGGGTCAAATAATAGCTCATTGGAAAGGAAAAATTATGCTCTAGATGATGGTGAATGTTTCATAGAGAATTTCAACCTCCAAGATAGAGAAAAATAATTCTTAATGTGACTAGTCATTTATTTGTGCAGAAATGGAGGTAGGGTAGAATGTCTTGGGATTCTTTATGGTTTGATTCTTCATCATAAGGTTATTATGCCATAGTGATATATGTATTCCATCATCCATCATCCGATCCTTATAAAAGTATGATCATTCATCATCATCAAGCATCTAATTTCCATATTTAAATCAATGACAACCTAGATTAACAATCTCCCCCTTTTTCATTGATGGAAATATTCAACCTTTTTCTCCTCCTTTGACATCAATGTCAAATGGGGTGCCAATGTACTCCCCATGTCATGTTTCTCCCCCTATTATGTTTCTCCTTTGCTTGGTTTCTTTAATGTGAGGCAAGCGCAATGACCCCCATATTTTGATGAAGATATTCAAATGTTTCTCCGGGAAGGGGTTTTGTAAAGATATCTGCAATTTGTTCCTTTGTATTGACATATTCCAACTTGATATTTTGTTCAGCAACCTGTTCATGGAGAAAGTGGTATTTGATTGGATATGTTTGGTTTTTGAGTGCAACACCGGATTCTTTGAAATATTGATGGCGCTAGTGTTGTCACAAAAAATGGTGATTGGTTGCTTAGTTTCTATGTTGACATCTTTGAAAGCTTCCTTCATCCATGGTATTTGTGTACAACAATCAACAACATCTATATATTCAGCTTCAGCTGTAGAAAGGTATATAGATGATTGATTTTTTATGATCCAAGATACAAGACTATCTCCCATAAAGAATGCATTCCCACTGGTGCTATTTAGATCATCCATAATTCCAGCCCAATCAGCATTAGAGTAAGCTGTTACAGTAAGAGTTGAGCTCTTGGGATACCAAAGACAAAAATTAGTAGTTCATTTTAAATATCTAAGTATTCTCTTCACAGCTACTAGATGAGACTGTTTAGGACTTGATTGAAATCTTGCCACCATTCCAATTGCTTGCATAATGTCTGGTCTTGTGGAATTTAAGTATAAAAGATCTCCAATTATTGACCTGTAAGGAGTCGCATCTATGAGAGGGGTATCATCATTTCTACTTAATTTACAATCTGTGGTCATTGGTGTGCTCATAAGTGCACAATCTTCCATCCCATATATTTTGAGCATGTCTTTAAGATATTTTTCTTGAGATATATACATGCCTACATAGGTTTGAGATATTTGTAGCCCAAGAAAGTAAGACAACTCACCAATCATTGACATTTCAAATCTTTTGGACATATTTAGAGAAAATTCATGGCTCATCTCATCATCATTGCTAGCAAATATTAGATCATCAACGTATACAAGAGTGATCAGAAGTTTTTCCTTCATCAACGTATACAAGAGTGATCAGAAGTTTTTCCTTGTCCATCTTCATGTAGAGATTTCTACCTGCTACTCCCTTTCTGAATCCTTCTTGTTGCAGAGAGTGATCCAACTTTGCATACCATGCTTTAGGGGCTTGCTTTAATTAGTACAAGGCCTTTTTCAATTTTCATACAAAGTCTTTTCCTTCGGCAAGATCAAATCCTTCTAGTTTCTCCATGTAAACTTCTTCCTTGAGATATCCATTTAGGAGTGTTGATTTAACATCCATTTGATAAACCTTGAATCCTTTTGAGCAAGTAAATACCAAAAAAATTCTTATGGCTTCCAATCGAGCTATTGGTGCAAAGGTTTCTTCAAAGTCAATTCCTTCAATTTGCGAGTATCCTTTGCAGACAAGTCCGGCCTTATTTCTGATGATTTGTCCATCCTCATTCATCTTGTTTTTGAATACCCATTTTGTTCCAATTGTATTTTTATCTTTTGGGCAAGGTACCAGCTCCCAAGTCTCATTCTTTTCGATTTGAGACATTTATCCTTCCATGGCCTTTATCCAATGAGGATCTTTTCTTGCTTGAGAAAAATTTTCAGGTTCTATTAAAGATAATAGAGAAACATCATCTTTTCTTGGAGTGTTTGTCATCCTTCTTCAAGTTTGAATTCCTTCATCTATATTCCCAATAACCTATTCTTCTAGATGATGTTTTTGAATAAATTTGATCTTATAAGGAGTTTTTGAAGGTTCACTTTGAGGTTCTCCATCCTCCTCTTCTTTTTCAGGTTCTTCTTCACTTTATTCAAGGAAAGGCTCAACTTCATGATCTTCAATTCTCTTTTCTGTAAGACCTTCATCAATCTTCACATCAATGATTTCCACTATTTTCCGTAGATGATTGTTGTAAGATTTGTAAGCTTTGATCCTTGTGGATTATTCAAGAAATATTCCTTCATCAACCCTAGAATCAAATTTTCCTGGTGAGTCATAATTTATTTTTGTAAAGCATTTGCTTCCAAAAATCCTGAAATATTTTACTGAATTAGGTCTTCCTTTCCACAATTTTTAAGGATTTTTTTCATTATTTGGTCTTAGTTGAGTTCGATTTAAGGTATAAATTGTCGTCCCAACTGCTTCTCTCCAAAATTTTGGTTGCAAATCAGCTGCTAGCAGCATTGTCCTTGCCATTTCTTGAATGGTTCGGTTCCTTATTTCAACTACTCCATTTTGCTTGGGTGTCCTAGAAACAGAGAGTTCTCTTTTGATTCCATGCTCTTTACAGAATTCATAAAATTCTTTTGAGGTGAATTCTCCTCCTCTATCCATTCTAAGACATTTAATCTTAGAGTCTTTCTCATTTTCAATGAGAGCTTTAAGATTCTTAAAACATTCAAATTCTTCGGATTTATATTTTATGAAATATATCCACATCATTTTAGTACCTTTCACCTTGAAGAGTTGGAGTTCTAGTTGGCCCACATAAATATGCATGAATGATTTCCAGAGGTTTTTATGTTGAGAACTACTTAGTTTTGTGGCTAGTTCTAGTTTTCTTTCCATGTTGGCATGGGCCACATACAACTTGATTTAGCTTGCACATTTTTGGAATGTCCCTTACTGCATTAATTTTGCTGATGTTGACCAAGTTATCAAAACTTGTATGCCCCAATTGCTTGTGCCATAACAAACTTTCATCTGTTTTACTTATGTAACATTTATCTCCTTGGATTTTACTGAGAATGTAAACATTATCTGGTGTTCTTACTCCTTTAGCCACAAGTTCTCCTGAGGATGAGTCTCTTATTTCACAATTTTTAGTACCAAAGACAACATTATGTCCTTGGTCACAAATTTGGCTAACACTTAAGAGATTGTGTTTGAGCCCTTCTACCAGCAAGGTATTTTGAGCCTTTCCTTGTCCATTGACAAGGGTAGCATTTCCTTTTCTAGTGATTTTAGCGGATCCACTTCCAAAGGATACATTTCCATTTTTCTTGTTCAATGAGATAAACTTATTCTGGTCACCTGTCATATTCCATGAGCATTCACTATCCACGAACCAATGATTTTCTTCACTATGAGCACATAGAGCTAGGCCATATTTATCTGTTTTGAGATTTACGCTTTTAGCTTCCACCCCTTCGAGAGGGAAATTTTGTTCATTATGATCATAATTATTACATAATGAGAAAGAAAGATCAAACTTAGCCAAAGGATCAAAGGAATTGTAAGTTTTTATTTGTCCTTGATCTTTAGGACCACATAGTTTGTTTGTTTGATCTTCCATTCTTGGTGCTTCATTCTTATCAGCCTTCCAATGCTTATCTTGATGCCCAAAGTTTTTACAATAGTAATAATACCCAAGAAAAATAGTTTGGTACCTGTTGTAATAGCCATAGCTTGAACCAACATTCTTCCTTGGAGTTGATCTTTCTTCAATTCTTGGTTTTGAGATGGGGCTTTGTTCCTGACGAGATGAATTTTCTTCTTTTGGATGGCAAGAGAGTATTTCAGCATAAATCCTTGCATTATTCTTTGTACTGTTGAAGATTGCAAAAATAAACAGTGAAGGAGGCATCCTGAAACATCATTCCTGATCCTAGTTGGAAAGTGATCACCTAAACTAGGTGGGGCCCACATAGGTGATTTTTGTGGCAAAGTCTATTTTTAGACTATGTCTATTTTTAGACATGTCGATCATATTCTATGAGTTGCAAGATGCTATTTTTGGATGGTTGGTCAAGTTGGGAAAATAGATGGACTTATATTTTTAGACATATTGGGCGGAATCTATTTTTAGATTGCCAGTCTAAAAATGGATATGTCGAATATTATTAGCTCTTAATAATATTTGGACTATAAACATTATCTTATTCTCTTGCAGCACTTCAGTTAAGTGCACAGATGTGGCACACCAGCTAACAGAAGGAATTACGCTATTCCTAAGGGTTAACTAGAGCTATTGCATGGAGGACTTCAGTTAGAACTCATGTGACAGAGTTTGGTGGAGTTGTAGAAGTAGTTGGTGGAGTTGTGTTCAGTTTAACTCAGTTAAACATAGTTGAGCTAGTTGTATCTAGTCTAACTGATTGATACACTAGTGAGAGTGGTGTTAATTAATTATTAATTAAATCACTAATTATTAACTCATTAATCAACTAAATAATACATCAGTTAACTATAGTGCATGGATAGTTTCAGTGGAGACCAGTGGAGAGGTAGGTGAAAGAGCAAGTGTGACTATCAGTTGTGACTATAGTGTTGCATTGTTTGCACCAAAAATTTAGTGGAGATGCCTTTAAGGATTGCATGAGTAAGGCTGGAGCAATCAGAACTCATCCAGAGCCATTCTTCAGCAGGGATTGCGCAGTAGAGGCAGGCTAAAGGCTGGCAAAGATCGGTGCATGGATTTGCAAGATCATGGCCTGATTAGTCTGTAGCGATTGGATTGTACTGAGAGCTTGTGAGGATATTTGTATAATGATTGTTACATGATCTCTATGACATATAATATACATATAGTTGGGGGTTTTCAGCTTTAATATTTTCCATAAAATAATGTGTTCATAAGTGTGATTGTTTATGGTTTTAATGTGCCCATGCAATTGTTTTTATTTCCGCAATTAATGATCAATGGTAGAAGAGATTATGTATTGTGCATGAAGTTAAAATAGTGTGTGATCAGGAGAATATCGGTGAATAATATATCAGTTATTCAAATTTCTACATGGTATCAGAGCGATATTGATCATTGGAGCAATTTCAAAGCATTGAAGCAGTTGAGTTTTTGTGCTGGTGGAATTCGAAATTGCTGCAGTGTTTTCTTGGTGTCAAAGTTGAGCATTCATTGAAATGTCTTTCAGCGGATTGCGATTTGAGTATGCCCTTGAGGGAAGCTCGAATTATATTTCATGGAAGGACAGGATGGAGGCGGTGCTGGAGGATAATGGATTGAAGGAGTTCATAGATGCTGATATTCCTAAACTGAGTTCTAGCGATGCAGCCGCACTTGACGCATGGCAAAAGAAGGTAGCAAGGTGTCGAAGGATTCTGTTGGAAGGTGTGAAGGATCACATAGTATCTAGCCTTCATGGTAAATCTTCTCCATTCCTGATGTGGAAATATTTGACAGACTTGTTCCAAAGCAAGAGCGACCAGAGGAAGTTGGCGCTTAAGGATAAACTCAAGAAAATAATAATGGAGAAGAATGACACTATTCCGGTATACTTGACAAAGTTCGTCCACTGCAGGGATGAGCTTGGGAGCGTAGGAGTTAGTGTGGATGATGAGGACTTGGTGAGCTTGGCTCTCCTTGGGCTTCCGAAGAGTTGGCATTCCTATCAGGACTCTGTCAATGGTCGGGAGAAACTACCAGGATGGGAGCGACTTTGGTCGGATCTTGTGCAGGAGGAGATAAGGTGGGATAACAGGGATGTATCTTCATCAAAGCATGATGATGAAGAGGATTTCTCTTTGGTTTCCAAAGCAAGGAAATGGAAGGGGAAGAAAAATCCTTCTAAATCTAGTGTGGATGGCAAAGAGCATGAAATTTCCAAAGTGAAGTGTTTTCACTATCACGAGCATGAGCATTTCGCCACGCATTGTCCACAGAAGAAGAAGAACAAGCAGGCTGCTGGAGCTATAGCTGGTGAGGCTCTTGCCTCGCAATTTGAGCTGGACTTCTCATTGATCACATGCATGGTGTCTAGTGCATTGGGATCGGGGTGGTATTTTGATAGTGGCACTTCCTTTCACATGACGGGAGATGTGAACCTTTTCAGTTACTTGGTGGAGAAAGATCTCCAGCTGCATGTTGAGTTGGGTGACAATGGACGATACAATACGACCGACATTGGTACCATAACCTTTCAGAGGGAGTCAGGTAAACTCATTCTTTTACAAGATGTAGTGCATGTTCCAGGTTTAAAGAAGAATTTAATCTCAGTCGCAATGTTAAAGGATAAAGGGTATGATGTTGTCTTTAGTGAAGGAAAAATTTTCCTTCAGCACAAAGCAACAGGACAATTCAAGAAGGTTGGGATTCGAGCAAAGAATCTCTATAAACTTGAAGTAGATGGGATGTCTACGGAGCTTCCTACTATTGGGAAGTGCAAGAAAGACATGAAATTGGTGCTTGAGAGGGAGCAAGTTTTGCATGCTAGTAAGAGTGAACCTCGGGATGTGGAGCAGCCACAAGATGAGGATCATAGATTGGGAGCAACCACTCATGCAGATAAATTTCATGCCAAATGGGCAGAGGGAGTGCATGTAGCTATACCACCAAGTGAGAGGTGGGGCGACATGCATGAGTAATCCCAAGAAGAGATTTCTGGGCAGGATTCATTGAGATGGTGTGGATCTCATGAATTGAACCTGGATATGAGGTGCCCATAAAGTAGCAGTAGAATGATCAGTTGGATTGATGCAGGCAGATCAAAGTGACAATGTCAGATACTGGAGTGCGGTTCAGAGTTGACAACAAGTGCAGAGTGCATGGGTGCAAAGTTCAACAACGTAGTGGTTCCTGAAGACATGTGTAGTTGGTACCAACAGAGGTCGAAGACTTTGATAGATGCATTATACTGATTTATTTGTTTGGAGCCTATTCAGTTTCAAAAGAGTTGCAGAGCAGATGCATGGAGTTGCATGGCGCTTGCAAAGGTTGCAGGGTGAATGCATGGAGTTGCATGTCACATGAAAAGACAGTCCTTTCTTGTTGAGAGGGAGTGTTGAAGATTGCAACAAGAAACAGCGAAGGAGGCATCCTGAAACATCATTCCTGATCCTAGTTGGAAAGTGATCACCTAAAAGTAGGTGGGGCCCACACGAGGTGATTTTTGTCTGCGTCTATTTTTAGACTATCATACATTTTTAGACATGTCGATCATATTCTATGAGTTGCGGGATGCTATTTGTGGATGGTTGGTCAAGTTGGAAAAATGCAGTGGACTTCTATTTTTAGAATATTGGGTGAAGTCTATTTATAGAGCGCTGATCTAAAAATAGATATGTCGAATATTATTAGCTCTTAATAATATTTGGACTCTAAACATTATATTTTTCTCTTGGAGCACTTCAGTTAAGTGCACAGATGTGGCACAAGCGCTGACAGAAGGAATTACAGTATTCCTAAGGGTTAACTAGAGCTATTCCATGGAGGACTTTAGTTAGAACTCATGTGACAGAGTTTGGTGGAGTTGTAGAAGTAGTTGGTGGAGTTGTGTTCGGTTTAGCTCGGTTAAACATAGTTGAGCTAGTTATCTAGTCTAACTGATTGATACACAGTGAGAGTGGTGTGAATTAATTATTAATTAATTCATAATTGATAACTCATTAATCGAGCTAAATAATACGCTGAGTTAACTATAGTGCATGGACGAGTTTGATGGGACGGTGGAGAGGTAGGCTGAAAGTGCAAAGTGTGACTATCAGTTGTGACTATAGTGTTGCATTGTTTGCACCACAAATTTAAGTGGATATGCCTTTAAGGATTGCGTGAGCAAGGATCTGACAATTGAAACTCTGTCTAGGTAATATTGAGCGATGATTTCAAGTAGAGCGGAGCTAAAGGTTGCAGAGATTGGAGCATGTGTTTTGCTAGATCTAGCTTGATTAATGTGTAGCAATTGGAGGTTGTGCTGAGAGCTTGTGAGGAGCTTTGTACAATGATTGTTACATGATCTCTATGACATATAATATACAGATAGTTGGGGGTTTTCAGCTTTAAGCTTTCCCATGAAATATTGTGTTCATATGTGTGATTATTTATGGTTTTAATGTGCGCATGCGATTGTTTTTATTTCCGCAATTAATGATCAATGGTAGAAGAGATTATGTATTGTGCATGAAGTTAAAATAGTGTGTGATTAGGAGAATCTCGGTGAATAATATATCAGTTATTCAAATTTCTACATGTACTTAATGATTATCCTTTGAAACAAATCCCAGATTTGTCATGTTGAGGTGTTTGAGTATTAAGAATTTTATCAAGTGCTTGAGAGCTTTTCCAACTCATTTTGACTTTCTCCAATTCCTTTCTTAGAGATATTATTTCGGCTTCACATTTTTCACATATATCTTCCTTCTCTTTTAGCTTATTTTTCAAGAAGTCTTCCCTTATTTTTGCTTCCTCTTTTTCTGTTTTGAGAGAAATTATCTTCTTTCTTAGATTCTCATTTTATCAATCGCAATCATTAGTAATCTATCCATGTTTCCTTCATCTTCCAGTCCTGAATCAACATCATTTGTAAATGCCATGAATAAAATTTCTTTGCTTCCAACATAGTTAATTTCTTCATCTGATTCATCATCACTTTCTTTGTGATGACGCATAGTTCTAGTTGATTTCTTTTTTATGACTACAAATTCATCTTCATCAGACTCATCTTGCTTGGAGAAGAATTTTTACTTATTAAACCCTTTATTTTTTGTACATCATCCTTTTATAGTCCTCTTCATCATCACTATCATGTTTATGAGGACATTTTGCAGCATAATTACCTATTCTTCCACATTTGAAACAAATAAGAGGGTAATTACCTTTTAGCTTAGATCCCTTCTTAATTCTTCGTACAAATTTAGCTAATTCGGTTTCAGCATCAGATTCATCACTGCTGCAATTCCATCCTTTTCCTTTTTTTGTTGATTTTGAGGCTTTGAATGCTACTTCTTTGAAATTTGGACTTCCTTTCATCATCTCATAGGCAATGAGAATTCCATGAAGTTCATCCATCTTGAGAGTATCTAGGTCCTTCATTTCTTCTATGGCACTTACTTTGGAGTCAAATTTGTTAGGAAGCGATCTCAGGATTTTTTGAACAATAGTGCTTTCTTCAATATTTTCTCCTAGCCCTTTAAGAGAGTTAACCACTTCAGCTACTCAGAGGAAGTATGATGCAATATCTTCTTCATCATCCATTTTCAAACTCTCAAATTGTCTTCTATAGGTATGAAGCTTTGCCTTCTTAACTTTGGAGTCCCCATCATACAGGGAAACCAACTTATCCCATACTTCTTTGGCTGAGTCAAAATTCATGAATTTCGTGAATTCGGAATTGGTAATTCCACTAGTGATGGAATTTAAAGCTTTGGCATTAGAAATGTAGGCTTTTCTTTCTTTTGGATCAATTGGAAGATCAGAGGTAGATTTGTAACCATCCAAGATAGAGTGCCATACTTCAGGACCAGGAGACATTAAATAGTAGGACATCCTCTTCTTCCAAAAACCAAATTTTGTTCCATCAAAGATAGGCAAATTCCCTGTTGATTTGATGTTCTTCATTGTGCCTAAGAATCCTTCTTCCAACTATTAGGCTGATAATGAAGAGCTGGCTCTGATACCAATTGTTGGAAATACTGAGAGGGGCGTGAATCAGTATTTCTTTTCAATTGCTAATTTTTTCCAGTTAGATTCTTCACAAGTAAAAAACAAAGAGGTGTAAAACAATAATATTGTTAATGATCAATAGTAACTTCAATCCTTTTTCAAATAATTTAGTAGAATAGATGTGTGAGGGCACCAAACCTTAAATGAAACATGCACCAACTTGTTTCCAAGCACCAACTTGGACTTTGATGAGGCTCCAAGCTCTAGGGCTTCGACCCTATCTTCTCGCAGGACACCAATCCTTATTGGCTTTGGTATCAATGATTGATTCAAAAAGTGCTCTAATGCACCAAACTACACCAATCTTCACCAGCTATTCCAAACCATACTTCTTCATCAAATCTGTACCAATGTTTTTGCACCAAGACTTCAATACTGCACCAGGATTTCTACACCACATCAACACACAAAAAATTTAGTACTGCACCAGGATTTCTACACCACATCAAGACACAAAAAATTCAGTACTGCACCATGCCAAGGATTCTGTACCACAGCTTTTCAACATCCTTACTGTATCATAATTTTAGCAACAATATCATGTTGCACCAAATCTCATATATGAAGGTATG
Organism: Pinus albicaulis; assembly: GCA_034641835.2. NCBI lineage: Eukaryota > Viridiplantae > Streptophyta > Pinopsida > Pinales > Pinaceae > Pinus > Pinus albicaulis. Next base: position 228,056,881 of record CM076573.1, read on the forward strand.
ATGATGTCTAAGATTAAGCCTGCACGTAATCCAATATTCTTCCAATTATCCAAGATTTATTCTATCACTTGTCCAAATTTCTAAAGTGTGCATAGTTCCGAGGGTGATTGAAGGTATGAGCCACAATAATTCTTCCACATATCCGAGGGTAAGCAATATAGCAAAGTCTATGGAGTATTCAATTGTTGAGACCATATTTTCTAGGATAAAACTTCAATGAATAGTCCTGAGGGGGATCACATATTCCAAAGTCTGATATAGCTGAAGCAGGTCCGAAGATGATCATAGGTTCCAAAGTCTGTTATAGCTGAATCAAATCTGAAGTATGTTGAAGTAGGTCTGAAGGTGATCATAGTAGTATGATGAATGTAGGTTAGATTTCATGTAGCTGCTTTAGTTATCAAATATCCCAGAAATATTCCAAACCCATCCGTAGTCTCTTTTCTTTTATTAAATTCTCCCTCTTTTTTGAGTTCACGAGTTGTGAATTGTACTATTCCTTTCTGTATTTTTTACAGAGCTGCTTGAGAGAAAATGAGGTTTTAAGATGTTATTAATACGCATAGGATGTGAGACGTGACTTGATGAGGGAGGCCAACATTAGGGCTAGGGCATAGGTTGGCTATATGTCAACAATAGGATAAATAATCTTCAAAATCAATTTCTCCTAGAGTATTTTGAGTTTCGGGTCAATTAGTATCTCATTGAAAAGGAAAAAATTTTCTTTATATGATTGTGAATGTTTGATAGATAATTTCAGCCTCCAAGATAGAGAAAAATAATTCTTAATGTGACTGGTCATTTATTTGTGCAAAATTGGAGGTAGGGCAGAATGTCTTTGGATTCTTTATGGTTTGATTCTTCATCATAAGGTTATTATGCCATAGTGATATATGTATTCCATCATCCATCATCTAATCCTTCAAAAAGTATGATCATTCATCATCATCAAGCATCTAATTTCCATATTTACATCAATGACAACCTAGATTAACACCTTCATGACTTCATGACTTCATGGCTTCATCCTTAGATCACATAATCCTGGTATGTTCCATGTCGATTTATGGGGGATACATTAAGGCCCTCCTTCGACGGATATTCTCTTGTCGACTTCAAATCATTATCTAAGAACTTGATCTAGGAACTTGCAGTACCTTGGAGCTTGCATACCTCAGTGGTAGGCTTCCTCGTGATCGACAATGGGTTCACATCATTGGCTCTTGATTGGTCAAGTTCATTTGTGTTGAACATCAGCTCATCTATTCACGCTTAGTCGATTGTACTAGGTACCTTGGGGTCCATTTTCCTCATTGGTTTATTCCCCCATGTCTGTTATTGGTTTACCTCACTGGTTGGTAATCAAGCAGTCTCTACCATCGCTCGAATTCATCTCATCTATTCACATGTCTAGATTCATACTATCGGGGTTATGTCAAAGACCCTAGGTTAGGGACATACCACTCTTATATTCAACCCTTCCTAGGCTACGTTGGAGTTAGGTATTATTTATGAAACTTGAGGGCTATCTGGAAAACTTCTCTGTTTGTCATGTGTCCACAGTCCTACTAATGTATACAATGACATATATTCATGATTGTATTTCTTAGTGCCTATGCTCTTTTCATTGAGTCACATGGATCCACTGTGTATGTCTGTCGTGGCCATGTTATAGCACTTTATTTCATGGATCTGCAGTGTATGTTTTGCAACCATGTTCAGTATTCTCTTATGACAAAGCATGGGTATGCCCACATTGGGGATGTTATTAGCATAGTTGAGACTTCAGCTCTATTGTCTTCCGATCCACATCCTTGGATTTGTTTCCCCACTGCCATTTCGACCTATGAGTTTTGTCATAATATATTTCGACCATCAACTTCTCATTCTTACCTCATACATTAGAGGGTGTGTTTTATAACCCTAATTTTCACTCCATTATAGTGAGTGAAACCCAATATGAACTTACCTTAGTTGTTTGCCTAAAATTCATCCATTTTCACATTTTCTTTTACTTATGTGAGATTTATCCCATGATAAAAGGGTGAAATTACATAATTGAACAATTTCTCATAATTATTTTTCCAAAATATTATAATTATGAGATAATAATTATTTCAGAATTGAGATAATTGAGAAAAATATCATAATTGTGAAAAAAAATTTTAGAGTTTCTCATTCCCAAGGAGATCAACTTGACCCACTTGTGTATGAGTTGGCTAGCGGTCCATTATTGTAAAATTTTCCTAACTTATGAAGCCCCTAGGTGTCTAGACACATTCTCCAAAAGGATGGAATGAGCCTATATAATCTCACAAAGAGGAAAGGGTGTGGACGAGAGAATTCAAACTACAGGACAAGAGATCTTTCGTTTTGGGAGAGATATTTTTGGAGAGGAAGTCTTTTGATGAGTTGAGATCTTGATCTTATGCTGCCACTTTGCAGCCAAATTGAGAGATTGTGAGGTATCAGTCTTATGTGAGCTCTCTTCATGCTCATTCATTGGATCTAGTGGGGAAACTCTGCCAGATCATGGAGAGGATACGTTAGAGTGAAGTTATAGAAGGTTGTATCATTTATTACAATATTAATGAAGATTTATGTTCTCTCCCTTACATGATTGTGTTTCATATTTTGTGATTGGTTTATTTTATCATTGTTATGATCTAACGATATTTCGAGGAAGATATCTTGTCATCCTTGAATGTTTCTGATTGTGCGTAGGTGTTGATATCGTAAGTGTATTGGGTAGCTTGCTCATGTGGAGCACAAGAATTCTGCTATGAACTCAAGATCCATCCCCAAACTGTGAGGCGACAATATATTATTCTTTTTCTCATAGTGTAAATCTAATTTCGTGTTGCTTGTTGATCATATGGGATTGACATATTTTGTATGTTCTTAGTCATTCCTTTGTCTGTCTGGTGATCTATCAAACACTAGATCATGAAGAAACCTCTCCTTGCAATTTACATTGCAAGACTTGGCCTTGTAATGTTTGTAAGATATAAGTTGAAAGATCAAGTTTTGAAAAGTACCAATCCAAATATGTTGAAATTTAGAGTTTTTTCCTTTCTTCTTGTGACTTTTATCCCATTTTAGGAATAATTCACCAATAGAAAAATCTCTATCTGATGCTAAATGTTTATCAAAAAAAATTTTGATAGTTTGCTAATGCTCATGGAATTTTGATTTTTCCTTTTGTCATTCCTCTTCCAATTTTAGCAATGTATATAATCAAACATCCATATCTTTGATTCAATTATGCCTTATATAGTGAGCTAACTGGATTGATGGAAGGAAAATATCCAGTGGCAATAAGGATTCCTTACCATATACTATAAAGTATGGGGAGTTCTCTAATTATCTTTTAGGCGCAACTCTATCATCTCATAGGAAATTAGATAATTGATTATGCCAATTTATTTGATGAGTTTAGATAATATATTTCATAATTTGAGTCAAATTTTTGTTTGTGGATTCTTCTAAACCATTACCTTGAGGCTAGTAGTTAGCAAAAAACTTTGGTATTGATACATTCAACTAGGAAAAATTTACTCATCTTAAGAGAAGAAAAATACAAAGCATTATCAAACATAAAATATGGTGGAACTCCAAACCTGGTGATTACATGGGTTTCAAGGAAATATATGATACCTGTTTTTTGGCTCGAGGGGTCCTGACCCAAGTTCGGAGTGCAAGGTTTTCCAACAAACCCATATACTACTGGCCCTTTCAACAGTGACCTGCTTGCACAGGTCAAAGTCTCACCCGAAGTAGTATGGGTGGGTGCTGGAACCTGGTTTCCGCACCCTGAGAAAGGATAGGTAAGGCAAGCAGAGTTACGCTAGACCCTATGATTCGCAGATTACCTTGTTCTGCGTAGGGTCAATTATGTCTCTATTCACATCCATGTGCGCTAGATCTATAATTATATGCTTTTATGACAGTAGCACAGTATTGCATAAACAGAACAAGACAGATACAGATACAGAAAACACACTTACATAGACCTTCGCAGCTTAAATACAGAAAATGCACAATGCAGTAATTACCAATGATTCACACAAAGAGTACTCACAGATTTAGTTCTCTATCAACCTTTATTATTCATCCATTCATCGATTCCTCCTTACAATTCCCTTCCCAGCCTGCGCACACAGCAGCAAGGTCCACACACAGCTGGACTTGGATCTCCGCGCACACAGCCAGCAGGAGTCCTTTCCCCAAAACCCAAACAGATAGCTTAAACCAGAATTCGCATCAATAACTCTTCATTTCTCTACCTTACAATACAAAATGTTCCTCTATTTATAATAATATAGCCTAGACTTTCCTATGGTCCGCAAACCATGGTTTTCGGACCCTTGGTTTACCCTTTTACCCATTACAATGCTCTTTAGGCTTTGACCCACCCAAAAAACCTGCGCTAGACTAAATTTAATCAAAAGTATTCAAAGTGGACCAGTTTCGCAGCTTGTAGGAGACCCTGTTCCAACATTGTTCATCATTGATTTTTTTCAAATGGATTTCTTCAATATATCTTGTGAAATAATCAGTGGTCATAAGAATGGATTTATGTAATTTTGAAGAGTTTGGATTAATCTCACTAATCATATCTAATCCACATTGGTCAAATGGCCCTTCCACTTCAACAGGTTGAAGAGGAAGAACCAAAATTTTTTATTTTTCAGTGGTCATAAGAATGGATTTATGTAATTTTGAAGAGTTTGGATTAATCTCACTAATCATATCTAATCCACATTGGTCAAATGGCCCTTCCACTTCAACAGGTTGAAGAGGAAGAACCAAAATTTTTTATTTTCTTGTTGTTGTTTAGAATTATTTAAATTTCTTGGCGTATGAATAGGAATATTTGAACAGTGGCTTATTTGCCAAAATTCCCATCAGAAGGTCCATCATGTTGATCTGTTAAGATTTTTTCTGCATCATATTTCTCAAGGCATATTAGCAATACATCATCATAATTTTTCCTGAAAATAATACCATCAACTAACTGATATTTGGAACATTTTAGATGTAAATTTATTTGATGTTTAATTGATAAGTGGTCAGGGGAAGTATCGTGAGTTAAGAAATGCTTTATATATACATACCATGTCTTTTTTGGTACAGGTACAAAGAGGATTTTTTCTTGATTCATTTCAAACTCATTATACCATCCTATTTATGAAAAGGAATTTTCACTTTCATCTAAATGACATTCTTCTAATTCGTCTTATAGCTTACATAGACACTGTCCTATGATGAATTTAGACGGTTTAATTTATAAACCATACTCTTGTAATGTAGTCATCGAGTTTTCTCTTTTTCCTCCTAAATATTTATGTACCAATAGATTCCTAACTAGAAGGTGTGGAACTAATAATTTAGTATGAGATTTCAACAAGAAAGATCCAAAGTGATTAAAAAATTTATAAAAAGCATAAGCTTGCTTGTTCGTTACTCGATAATTTAATTCACCACCCTAAAAGCCAAAACTCATGAAATAAACAAGAATTTATATATCTTTAGAATTTTTCTGAGTGAGGACTGTTGCATACGAAACATCATATGAAAATGTATATAACAAAAATTATTGATCAAAATTTGGGTTAATTAATGTTGGAGAAACAACAAAAACTTATTTAATTTTTTCAAAATAATATTTTTCTAATGGTACCCATTTAAAAAAAATGATCTTTGTTTAATCGTATCTTGCATTGGTTTGACTCTTTCTGCAAAACTTGGAATAAACCTTCAAAAAAATTTGATCTTTTCTAAGAAATATTGCATAGATTTTTTATTGTGAGGAAGAGTCTTTGCAAGATTTATTTGATTCTATCTGGATCAATAACAATACCAGTTTTAGAAACTATGAATCCCAATAATTTACCTTTAATGAAAACAAATATATTCCTTTTGGGATTTAATGAGATCCCATACTTGCAACATCCTTCAAAGAGCTTTATTAAATGATAAACATGTCGAGTTATTTTCTTAGAATAGACTGTAATGTCATCTAGATATACCACCATGAATTTATTAATTATTCCATTAAAAGAAATACCAATGGCCTGTTGAAAATTATATCCAAAACTAATTAATCCAAACGATATATATTTATAAGTTTATGTGCCCCATTTAGTTTGAAAAATAGTTTTAATTTGATCTTTTGGTGCAACCAAAATTTGTTTGTAACCAGAGAATCCATCAAGAAGAGAAAATATCTCAGATCCTGCAACTGATTGTAAAATTTGTTCCATTGGAGGAAGAAGATAATTATCTTTTCCATATGATTTATTCAGATTTCAGAAATCAATGCAGATTCTGATATATCTATTTTTATTTTGACTTGGGACTAAATTTGAAAGCCATTTTGAATGTCTTACAGGAAAAATAATTTGAGCTTTCAAGAGTTTATTAAGCTCTTCTTTGATTTGACCCTCAAGTCTAGGATGAATTTTCCTTAGTTTTTTCTGAACATTTTTACTTTTTAATTTGATTGGAATTACATGTTGAATGATTTTAGTGTCATAAAATTTCAAATAATCATAAGTCTAGGTGAAAACATCCATGTATTGTTTGAAAACTTTAATAAATCTGGATCATTCAACACATGTACAATTTCTTCCCAAATTAATATTTTTAGGTTGTTTATCTATTCCTAGATTTACAAATCCAAATTGCATTGGAGAGATATTTGTTTTACAATGTGTATTACCTTTGAATATATTTCTAAAGTCATATGAAATTTATAATCAGACTACAAATTTTGAAATTGAATTTTGACTTTTTTGATCATCCAAAACTTCTGATAGAAATTCAACATAATGTTGATATTCGTCAATAATATATTCTTTGCAAGTATCTTATAGAGTCAATAAATATTTGATTTTATCATCATCATCAAATACTCTCCAATTTTGAATATTTTTGGAGACTAAAGGTTTTAAAATAATTTCAACTGAAAATCGTTCTAGAGAAAAATGTTCTACTGGCAGAAGCTTCAATGCAATATTAGAAAGAAGATCACCATAATTATTTTGAGAATGGGGTATGGAATTTAATTCAAATTTATCGAAACTTTTAACTAAGTCCCATACTTCATGTCTGTAATTTCTCAAAATATTTGATACACATTGAATAGTTTTATTGCATTTCCTTACTATAACTTCAAAATCACATAAAAATTTGATATTTTTGATGTCGATTTCAAAACATTTATGAATAACTTGCAGTAAAGCTTCATATTCAACTACATTATTGGTGCACGGGAAATTTAGTCTGTAATATAAGATAAATTTATTCCTTTCAGGATATATTAACACACATACAATACCAACTCCATCATTTGATTTGGAACCATCAAAATATAAAGTCCAATTGTTGATTTGATTAGTTCTAATGATAGATGGAACCTACGCATATGAAATTTGTCTTGAATTTAAAGATAGTACATGTAGAAAGTTGTAACATGTCATAAAGTAATAAAGAAAAAATAAGACCACGGTCATGCGACACATATTCCAAGTTGAATGTTGGGAAAAACATTCTATTGGGTGTTCATTCCAATTTATTATGCCTAAGGAAATTGAAAATACATTGGAAAACGGAAATAGGCATTAATTGAGATTTTATAAAGGAAAATAGGAGCAAAGGGAGATGAAAGGTCATAGGTTTTCATGAGAGGAAAATTAAAGGAAAAATAGAGGAAACTGAAGAAAATAGAGGCCTCAATAATAAAAAGTCGTATGGGGATCAATTTTCAGCCTTTTGTGAGTTTGGATTTGGAATTGGTTTCACATAGAGAAAATAACCAAGAGGAAGAAATAAGAAAGTAAGTAAAGGGAAGCCAAGGAAGGCCAAGAAAATAAAGGGATAAGCAAGAAAAAGTTGGATTAAGCAGCTTTAGTAGGAATAATTGTAGGTAATAGGTTGCATGTGTGATTTCCTAGTTGATTTGTGAATGCATGGTACATGATTATGTCTATTTGGTTATCTTGTTGTCATGGGTATGGGTTCTCCTAGGCCTGACAGCGGTTTTAACCTTGCCTTACCATTTCCAGATAGTCATGGTGTGTTGGGGTTATTTTTTTTGGTTGATTTGGATTGCAAGATGGTTTAGGAACTGGGTGAGGTAGGTCTTAGGAAAATTCCCATAGGACCTAGGAATCCTTTTACCAGTTTTGGTGGGATTCCGGTAAGCCTGATGCTAGATACATGCAAATTACCCAAGGTATTGGTGAAGAAATTTCGATGCATCCAAGCTTGTTTTAGGACTAGTAATCCCTTGACTAATTTTTGCAGCATTACGGTAAATCCTAACGGTGGAGGTGGAGACTACCATGAAATATCGGAGAAGGATGAGGTTGAGATTTAACTTAGAAGAATTGGGGAGCCATGGGGATTGATTCATGGTGTTTTTTGATGATTTTGTGCTTTATGTGCTTTGTGGTTTTTTTGAATTTTATTTGTATTTTTTTTAATGTCTGGTGCATGGCCATGCCACTTCATTTGTGGTTTCATATGGTTATTTGTTTTCATGGTTTATTTTTTTTTCTTATTGTTCTTATCTTTTAACATATGAGAGTCTTGGGAATTCATTGGGGAAAGAGGAAAGTTAATGGATCTTGGGGAGAGCTGAATGAAACTCAAAAGGTAATGCAAGACCTGGATAAATTCAATGCAAGAGTGAAGAGTTGCTGAAGGAAAGAATATGAAATTCAATAGGATTATTTGGTTCCGTTTGGATAAATGGACGGTGGCAGGATAGTCAAGAGAAAGGTAACATGAAAGGTGAAGTAAATGGATCTGGGGCGTTAGATGCCTTGGCTATGTCAGTAATTTTTGTTCTCAATGTTGTGCATGAATAAAGGGATTTCTCTTAATCTTGACCGTATGATATTTGGTAATTTTGTTTTGATTATGATTATGTTGATGAATATATATGTATATATGTATGTACATATGTCATTGTCTAATAGGGCATTAGGGATCATGATTTCCTTATGATAATGTTTATATATATATATATATATATATATATATAAATATATATATATATATATATATATATGACATGGTTGTCAATGATAATGATTGTTTTATGCTAATTATTATATATATGTCGTTGTCTGACAGGATCGTCAGGGATCATGCTTGTGGAGGAATGATTTCTTATGTAAGTGAATGGCATTAAGTGACTCTTGGTTTATAAGGAATCAAGTGCGAAGAGTAGCCCTGACAGATCTATGAGGTCAGTATCATGTGATATGAATTGATATTATATGGTTATATTATGCCTATGTTAATGTTATTGATAGGTAATGCTAAGGGATACATCAAAGGAAGGAAAGAAGTATGATCTGCGACATGTTGGGATAAGCATGGATAGTGGAAAGACACTAGAAGCAAAGTTTCCTAGTAGATACAGTGTGGTCTTTGGATGTGTAGTACTACTATTGTGTATATGTTTACATGTTGTAAATGTGGTGTTGTGTAGGTGATGTTGTCTACAAGTTGTATATGTGATGTTGTGTACAAATGGTGTCATGTACATGTTGTATATACAGATTTGTGTACATATAGTGTTATGTATATGTTGTACATGCGGTGTTGTATACAATTGGTGATATGTACATGTTGTACATGCACTGTTGTGTGCATGTAATGTTGTGTACATGTTGTACATGTGATGTTGTGTGCATGTGTATTTGTGTACATGTTGTGTAGGTGGTGTTGTGTACATTTGGTTCTATGTACATGTTGTGAAAGTGGTGTTTTATAGATGTGGTGTTGTGTACACATTGTGTAGGTGGTATTGTGTATATATTATGTTGTTTACACCTTGTGGAGGTGTTGTTGTGTACATGTTATACATGTGGCGTTGAGTACATGTGGTGCTATTGTACATGCAGTAATGTGTACACGTCATACATGTTGCGTTGTGTACGAGTGATACTGTGTTATGAGCTAATCCAGGTGGATATTGGTGGCCACCCGCCTATTACACTTGGGGCCCCACCATTTTTTCTTTCATTTTTTTAGTTTCTTTAATTGTAGCATAGTTTGCTATTTTTAGCAGTTTTTTCGGATCCTGAACTTGCGGAGCGATTTTGAGGCCCTAAACGGTTTTTTTTTTAGAAAATGGGAGCAACATGGTTATTTCTCTAATGTTTCTCACATCAAAATTTGTATTCCTCAGATAGATATTTATAACAAGGTAATGTGCACGTCAAACATAGATGTTTAGGGCTTTCCATTATTTCTCAATAATAAAAAAGCCCTTGAGCCCCATTATAAGACAATTCATCAGCCTGTAGCCACCACATATCTTCTCAGAGATAAGCTACCAACACCCTAGCTATTTTATTTCGATTCTTCCTGTAAGCATATTTCAGTAATGTGATATTAATGAAATGAATTCTTATTTCTGCTAAATCTATGCGTTTATGTGTATTTATGTATTTTATTGGATTCCTGCATAAGTCCGAATTAGTGGTATCAGAGTGGTATGCTCTTACTCGATCCTTATTTGCATGTCCCCAACGAGGTCGAGGTATAAGGAGTTAGGGCTTTATCTGGTTGAAACTTTGCAAGATCAACCTCAAAAACCCCAACGGTCGCCCATGGGGGTTCAAAATAAAGATGAGGGAGTAGGATATTCTATCAAAATATTGTTCGAGGAGGCCCTCAAGAAACAAAGGAATGCAATGATGGATAAATTTGCCCAGATCGTTCAACAACTTCCCACCGACAACGCATCTGCATCCAACAACCACTCTAGAGGTGCAACTCCTTTTAAGGTACAAGTAAAATTTGACATTCCCATATTTGAGGACCAAATAGATGCAAAAACTATAGATAGATGGTTGAATCTATTAGAAGGGTATTTCTTGGCTCATGAATTTTCCAACCAAGAAAATATTACTTTTTCACTCCTCAAAGTGGCCCCCCATGTCAAGGACTGGTCGGAAACCTACTCTGAGAAAAATGATGGGAGGGAACCCTCTTTGTTTTTGGCTGCACCCACTTGGAATTATTTCCAAGATGCCATCAAGGAACAATATTATCCCATGGGGAGCTATGAGGACAAGTACATACAATGGACTACGCTGCTACAACAAAGGGATTAAGATGTGCATGAGCTGACGAATATGTTCCATACCCTGTGAAAAAAATTGGGTATCAAAGATTCATAGAAACATTTGGTCCTAAAGTACCATAGTTGTATACACAGATACATTCATGAGTAAATGGAGTTCCTCGACATCTCGTTTCTTGGTGCAGCATATCGGTATGCTGCCAAGATTGAGAAGAAGTTTAAAAGGAAGAAGAGAGATTTTGGATCTATGAATCATAAGAAAGGGAAACATGCTCCCAAACTGTAGAAAAAAGGAAAAAGACAAGGCGGGAGAGCCCAGGATAACTCGCCAAATCCCCAAGCAAATAAAAATGCTGCGAAGCCAAAGAAGGACAGGAGAAAGTGGTGTGAGTTCCACAAGCTCTCCACTCACAACACAAGTGAGTGTCGGGCCAAGCAGTCACTGGTGGCCGAGCTGAAGGGTTATGAATTAGATACATGCTCTGACTCTGAATTAGAACCTGAAAAGGGGAATGATAAAGGGAAGTAGATTATAGATGCAGAGCCCAACACTATTGTTGCCACCACGAAGATATAAAATGAGGAACTGGAAGATCCAGAGGGGGGGGGGAGTGGGAGCCAAAAGGACCTCATTTCAGTAGAGGTCATGAAATGGTTGGGATTGCTAGCCATAGCCCACCCACAACCATACACCATCGGCTGGCTTTACCAAGGACGAGATCTTCGTGTTAGCCACAGTGTCACCTTCCCTACAACATCAATCCCTTCACGGATGAGGTATTATGTGACATTACTCCTTTGGATGTTTTTGATGTATTATTAGGCCAACCATACTTATGGAAGTGAAATGTTGTGTATGAGTCCCGAACTGGTGTTATTATTGTTACTTTGGGAAATAAGTTGTATAGGATACCAGAGGTAGGATTGCCTGCTACCATCTCTTTGGTTACTGCAAAACAATGTAGTAAGCTCATTTCCAAAACTAAGAAATTTTTTCTCCTAATAATCCGCCCTCATGGTAAGAGGAATATTGTGGCCACGACCTCCATACAAAGCTCCTTGGTACGACAACAACAGATGGACAAGGTCATGTAGGACTACAGGGACATCTTCTCCTCACCCTCAGGGGTTCCTTTGCACTGTCAGGTCAAGCACCCCATCGATCTGACCCCAGGTGTGTCACTGCACAATGGCCCAATATATCGACGCTATGTTCTGGAGAATGAAAAAATCAAGAGGCGGATTTAGGAGCTGCTACAGAAAGGTCACATCCAGCCAATTTTATCACCCAGTGGGAGACCGATCGTATTGGTGCAAAAGAAGGATGGGACTTGGATACTCTTTATTGACTATCAGGAACTGAAAAATATCACTAACGGGAATAGGTACTCGATCCCACAGATTGATGACCTTCTAGACCACATCAATGGGGAAAATATTTCAGCAAGATCAACCTAAAGTCCGGGTATCCCCAGGTACCAATCAAACACTCCAATGTGTGGATAAATCCCTTCAAAGCCAAGGAGGGCCTTTTTGAATGGTTGATCATTCCTTTCAGGTTGAAGAATTATCCTGTAACCTTTATGAGGCTTATGGATGACATCTTGTGGCCATTCACAAACTCATTGTAGTAGTGTACATGGATGACATCTTGATCTTCAGCTAGAATTGGGAAGAACACCTCCACCACATCCGATAGGTCTTCAAAACACTACGGTAACACAAGTTGTGTGCCAATTTGGAGAAGTGCACTTTTGGCATGACCAAGGTTTAGTATCTGGGATACATTATTGATGAAAGGGGGGTGCATGTGGATCCAGCCAAGATCAAAGTCATTCATGATTGGCCAACCACAATCACTCTAGTAGAGCTCTACAACTTTCTGAGTCTTTTGAATTTCTACCGCAGGTTCATGTTGGGATTCTCTCATATCACTTGGCCCTTGAGCCAAGTCACCAAGGGAGGAGTGAAAGAAAAATTATTTTGGTCTGAATATCAAGAGAAGGCATTCATCAAGTTGAAACATCATCTCTAATATACCCCAGTTCTCACATTACCAGACTTGCAAGAACCATTTGAGATTGAGACAGATGCCTCAGACTATGCTATTGGGGCAGTTCTTACTCAAGAGGGGCATATAGTGGCATATAACAGTGAGAAATTATCTGACACAGTCCGGAAGTATCCCAATTATGTTAAAGAGATGTAGTCCATTGTGCAGGCTTGCCAAAAATGGAAGCATTACATTTTGGGTAAGGAAACGGTCATCCACACAAACCACTGACCCCTGCGATTCATACAGACACAAGGGAATTTACAGAATGATCACCATCGGAAGTGGTCCACATATCTACAATAGTTTCATTTGAACATCAAGTACAATAAGGGAAGCAACAATAATGTTGTAGACTTCCTCAGCCGACCACTGATCATGGAGCTAACCACCATGATCAACTCTTGTGAGCACGAGACTTCTGATTGGTCGCTTCTCTACAAGAGTGATCTAGAATTTGGCCACACATACAAGATGCTCTTGGAGGGTAAGAAAGTTCCAAAATTTCACCTCCAGGATGGACCGCTATGTCATCTAGGACACTTTTTTTTTCATTCAAGTGAGCGTGCCAAGATGATTTTGGAATTTCACTACAGTCAGGTTGCTAGGCATTTCAGGGTTGAGAAAATAGTGGCAGTACTGCAGAATTATTTCTATTGGGCGAACCTTAGACTAGATGTTGGGAAGTACATCAGATCGTGCACTTCCTGTGTCATTGCCAAATCAACGATCAAGAAGCAAGGCCTCTATACTTTTCAGCCTACCCCTAGTCGACCCTTGGAATCCATCTCCATGGATTAAATGTCGGACCTTCGTTCTACTAAGCATGGAAATGACTGTGTTTTCATGGTTGTCGATAGATTATCGAAGATGGCCATTATGATGGCCTGCAAGAATAATAACATAGCAGAGACCAATGCTAAGCTATTATTTGAATGAGTATGGGTACACTTTGGGATCCCATAGTCTATCATCTTAGATCGGGATAGTATGTTCCTCAATACATTTGGTCCCACCTCTACTCAATTTTGGACACCAAGCTCACCAAGTCCATAGCTTTCCATCCCCAAATTGATGGCTAGACAGAGGTTGTCAACAGGATGACCATACACATTTTGTGTATGTACAACTCAAATGATCCACACACATGGGATGAGAGCCTCCCCTATGTACAACACAACTATAAACTGACTCTCCACATTTCAACTGGCCACAACCCCTTTCAGGTGGCCTTCGGATTCCAGCCACTATGTCCCATTGACATAGCCATGCCATTTGCGGCTACTTAGGCCGATTCGGCTCATGTCCAGTCTGAAGCTAACAAGGAAAACAACTTCACTGAGCACATTCACCACATCTTCCAATAGGTTCATGACATATTGGAAAGAGCCAATGCCAAGTACAAGCAATGACATGATCGAAATCAGGTGCCATAGAACTTCCAAGTGAGTGACAAAATGTGGCTACATTTCCAGAAGGAGCGCCTCGCTGGACCCCACCGTAAGCTTCTCCCACTCTGATATGGGCCATATACCATCACCAAGGTTGTAGGGGACAATTCCTTCGAGCTCAGTATTCCACCATTACTTGGTCTGCACGCAATGTTAAATGTGGACCGCCTTTAGCCCTACTTCACACCTCTACTAGATACCTCTGACTTTGTAGAACAAATACCACCAACAAATTTAAATCCAAACTACATGGAATAGGCCACTACAGATCGTATCATGGACATGAAAATCAAGAACACTCGCCAGCAGAATATCCAACTATATCGGGTTTTCAAAGCTGGTCAACTCCTACACCAAGGCAAGTGGGTTACTAGGCACCAAGTTCATTAGAAGTTTCCTCATCTGATGGAGGAACTCTATTCAATGGGGACCATTTCTTCCTAATGGGGGAGGAATGATCGAGGTGGATATTGGTGGCCACCCATCTATTCCACTTGGGGCCCCACCATTTTTTCTTTTAGTTTTTCAGTTTCCTTAATTGTAGAACATTTTATTATTTTTAGTAGTTTTTTTGGGTCCTGAACTTCCGGAGCCATTTTGAGGCCCTAAACAAAGGATATAGAATGCCAAAGTTATGTCCCTGGGAAGTTGATGCACTAGTTTACCCAAACGGGGCCCATATTTTTGGCGCTTCATCTCCTAGGGTTAGGTTTTTGGATGTTCAGTGTTTTCCATTGTTTCTCAATAATATATAGGCCCTCGAGCCTCATTGTAAGATAGTTCAGAGGTCTGTAGCCACCACATCTCTTCTCATATATAGGCTACCAGTACCCTAGATAGTTTATTTCCATTCTGTCTGTAAGCATATTTCATTTATGTGATATTAATGAAATGAACAAAGAACAAAGGCACAAGCACATAAGCATTTGAAAGATACGTATGAATATTTTATTTCAGTTTTTAATTATGCATGTGCTCTATAATTCTGATTTAAGATGGTTGCATGTGATCTATGATTCTAATTTATGATGGTTTCATTTTGACCTAACCAAATGTGATATGTGTATACCTAATTATTTAATAGTTTGACTTGTCATGACAATAAGTAAACAAAATTGCAGGTGTACCTTATTGACTGACCACCAAAGATGTATGATTTGAATTTATTTAAATTCCATTTTAGTCTGATGGAAATTATATGCTTGGTATAGGAAAGCAAGGAAATTCCTGGTTGGGGTGGTTGAAACTAACTATAAGAAGTAGTAGTAGTAGCAAAGGAATTGGAACATGAATCATTTTTCTTATAAAACACTTCACGAGAAGGACCATTGCAGGACATTGGTACCCAATAGTGTCCATTGATTTCCATGACTATCCTATGACTAGTATGATGGTTTTTGAGGTAAGGATATGCCTTATTTTTTGTACCTTCTGATGTGAGTAAACCTTGCCAAGGGATGGATCACCCATGAAAGGGATGATGGGTAACTTAGAAAGTGAGTGACTACTCAGAAGGAGGTGACCGGATTGCCTGATAGACTGTGTAGTAGAGAAGGGAAGGTCAGGGAATGCTTTTTTTTCATTAACATTTCCAGATGGATTCAAAATCACATTGGGACTGTGCCTTGAAACAATGAGCCAGTAACTGTTCACTGAGGGAACATGGAGCGTAAGGATCATGGCACTAGAAATTAGATGTAGGTTTCACTTTGGCAGTGCATTCTATACTTCCTAGAAAGGAGGTGAATCTTGGTATTACTTTGAGGGTGGAGGTGTGAGCCTCTAGGTTCTCTTGTTTTGGATGTAGGCATCATATCCTTTTATTTTTTGTTTATATTAAATGTGCATATGTATATATGTTTATTTTATTGTTAATATTCTATCGAGCTAGATTTATAAAGCTCCATGGATAGTATGGTTATTTTTTGGTTGAATCAAATGTGAATAAGTATTTGTGGCTGTCATTGTAAATAATGTAATTAGTTGAACTATAAATATCCAGTAAACAATATTTTTGTTATGTTTTCAGCAGTGGTAATTGTAAATACTTCAATGACCTAGGTTATAAAGCTCCATGGGAAGCATTTTATGGTTCCAGTAGTTTCACTGATCATAGGTGTCATAGAACACCGAGGACAGTGTTCCCCTAAGGGGGAGGGGTATGTAACATCCATGAGTTAACAATTCATGTAATAAATTTAATAAAGACAAAATAATACAAAGGTCATGGGAAACGTATTCCAAGTTGAATGTTGGGAAGAACATCCTAGTGGGTGTTCATTTCAGTTTATTATGGCTAAGAAAATTGGAAAGGGAAAAAAGGCATTAATTGAGATTGTGTTTAATGAAGTAAAGGAAAATATGAGAAAATGGATATAAAATTTCACAGGTTTTCATTAGAGGAAAATTGAAGGAAAAATAGAAGAAATTGAAGAAAATAGGGGCCTTAATAGTAAAAATTCTTATGGGGATCAATTCACAACATTTTTTCACTTTGCCTTTGGAATTGGTTTCAGAGAGAGAAGAGAACCAAGAGGAAAAGGAATGACAAGGAAAATAAGGGACAAGAAAGGAAAAGTTGTATCAATCAATACTTGTAGGTAACATCTTGCATGTATGATTTCCTAGCTGGTTTGTGAATGCATGGTACATGCATGTATGTATTTGGTTCTCTTGTTTTCATGGACATCGGTTCATCTAAGCGTGACAATGTTTTTAGCCTTGCCTTTCCATTTCTGCATAGCCATGGTGTGATGGGGTTCTTTGATTTGGTTGAGCTTTGGATTATGAGATGGTTTTGGAACTAGGTGAGGTGGTTTCAGAAAAAATCCCATAGGGCCTAGGAATCCCTTGATTGGTTTTGGCAGGATTGCAGTAAATCTTGAGGGTGGAGACAGAAGAATTCCTCAAGGTGTTGGTGAATAAATTTTGAGGCATCTAAGCTTGTTTTGGGCCTATTAATCCCTTGATTAGTTTTGGAAGGATTTTTTTAATCTTGAGGGTGGAGGTGGTTTAATCTACGGAAAGCCCTGGTTGTTTATGCATTGGCTTTCTTATATCATCTCTTGACCGGTTTTGGTTGGATTGCGGGAGAATGAGGGTGGAGGTGGTTTAATCTATGGGAACCTCTAGTTTCTTTGTCTTGATCCCACATTAATGCTTGGAATACGATATGAGTGTGATTGGCTGAAAGAAATATTTGGTTAAGCCCAATCTATGGTTGGGTGGTATGTAGAAGTCCCTGAGGTGGTTTGATTTTTCATTTGTTAATAAGATCTATTTCCATGTTGTATTTCATTATTACTTGTACTTGTTATTATGTGGCTTATATGGTTTTTCTATCATGGTTATTATTCTAGTTATATGTTGGTTATAAGTATGGTTTCATAACAAGTTCTACATATCATTCTTGACATGTTTTGATTAGTTGATGAATGGTTAGTGAATGAAAAAGCCAAAAATTGTTATTAGAACTATTCTTAGAGGTAATTATACCTTATTTATGATTCTCAGATAAGTATTAGATCCCTATGTTCATATATGCATTCATGATTTGTAGATTACATGTTATCAATATGTTTGACGAAATTATTGTCATGGTTAGGCCTAGTTAGATCAAATATTTGATAAAGTTTCATATGAATGGATTTTTCCTCATGTCACTTAAAACTCTCGAAAGTTTCAATGAGTTTTGGGCAGTGGTCTGGAGACAAGCCCTAAAAGGGTGGCTCAGAATTCAGGACCACATGCTCAGAACTGGTATTTTTGGGCTATAGCCACACCCTTTCATGCTTATGCATGCAATGAGAGGCTTATAGCTGCATCAAGGCCTTTTCATGATTGTGATTGTGGTCCATGTTCACTGAAAACGAATTCCAACTCATGGTTTGGGCACTGGGGATGTTTTTTTGGCTCCTAGTTGTCCTGCAGCTCCTAAGGAAGGCCAATAAAGTTTCATATTGTTGATTCAACTTCCTTAATTTTAATTAGGACGTTGAGACATGCCATAGAATCCCTCAGCTCATGTTTACTCTAGATGAGCCCCCTTAATCGACAAGACAATTGTGCACATTTCAAAAGTCAAAATGAAGGAGGAGTTTGAGAAGACGATCTATCTCCAATTAAAGCTCCATTAATATTAGAGATATTTTTAGAAGGAGCTTTTTTGGAATTGAGACTTCCATAAGCCTTTATTTTTTAGAGCTTTAATCAATTTATCTCTTTGTTGAGTAAGTTTTGATAATTCAAATAAAGAGATATTAGCTCTAGTTTTCTTCATGTATTGAACTAACTAATAATATAGATATTCACCTGAAGGGACATTATTAGATGTAGAAGTAACTTTATCAGAAGTTTGGAATTTTTTGGTTTGAGCAGGGAGATTACTATTTGATGAAGATGCTTGATTAGGAGAAGGATTTTTAATTTTTAATCTAGTTTTAACAATATTAACTTCTCCTTCATCTTCAATATAATCATTATCAATTAATACTCCTTGTGAAACATCTCATAAAACATTAATTTTACTAGAATCTACTCCATTTATATTTTCTTCCTGAGGATGCTTACATATTTATAAAAGAAACACAAGTTTTTTCAAAATTCTTGTCATTATGACCCTGACAAAAGTCACCTTGAGCACAATCATTAATGTTGAATTCTTCAAGATTAGTTTGATTAGGGTTAGCAGGTGGATTTCTTCTGAATGGCCTGCAAGGTTTTTTAATTACTGGTGTTTCGTAAAGAACATTTTTTACATCGGTTTTCTCATTAGAGATATTTTTAATTACCTTGTCGATTGAGTCTAAATTGATATTTTCCTTTTCTTTTTTCTCATCCATCGGTTCACTAGTTGAAGCCTTTTTAGGAGAATATATTGTCTTGTTTCTTTCTTGTCTTAATTCTTGTTTTGCTGTAATTTTTAATATTTTTGTTTTCACATTTAAAACCTCATCCATGTTTAGGGATAATGTGGATTTTTTTTCTCTAATGACAACAAACACAATATCATAAGGAAGAGCAGTATTATATACTTCATTTAGAACAAAATTACCAAGCCTAAAAGTTGTAGGGATTCTATTAAAGATGAAAATAAGTCTTTGATTAAAATACTTGATTGATTCACCTAGATTCATCCTAACATTTAATAACTCTACAATTAGAGATGCTTTGGTTTTATCTTCTCCATTCTTTTTGATAAATTGTTTTTCAAAAAACTCCCAACTTGTGATAGAACCATCAAATAGTGTGAAATACCAAGTTGTGTCTTTTCACTAAAAAATGAATGAAAATAACTTGCAAACTTGATCTTCATCTTGAAATACCTCTAATTTCAGAGATAACATGAATTATTTAACATGTCCTTTAATAGTAATAGGTCCATTAGGATTATACTTGGGAATTCCATGTTTCATAATTATTTGTTAAATCATGTTGATTTCCAGGAATAATGATGGGAAGAATAGATAACCAAAGTTGACCCACCATAGGTGAGCTTGGGGAAGATGATCTTAGATTTTATGTGTGAGGTGATGAGAGGCTTGAAGGAGGTGATCCGGTAGGAGGGATAACCGAGGGTGGAGGGATTGAAAGTGGAACAACTAAAGAGGAATATGGAACTAGTGAATTCAAATCTAAAGTAGTTGGAGTTACTATTTGGGATGAAATACGATAAATTCCCCAATCAACTTATTCTAGAGGAAATAAAGTATTTTTAAAGGTGGTGAGTTCAGATGAAGTTGGGGGACTAGTTTTCGTTGATGATCTAGGACTATATTCTAAAGAAGAAGAGACTATAGCTTTGAATTCATGCCTAGGTCTTCTCATTTTAGATATATCACATAAAATATGGGATAAACTCAAGACTTTCCTTTGATATTGAGTATATACTCTTGATAATTTTATTTGAGGATGAATAGGAACCGATGAAACTTCAGCTGAGTCTTACGGAAAGAATGTATATTTTAATAAAATAGGTTGTTTTTCAGTTGGATGAACAACCAAAGATGAGATATTGGTGTCAGATGATGATATAGGATGAATAGGCTCAGTATGTTTATCAGTCGTACAATATTTGTGTCCCTCCTACTAGTGATATAGTGTTGAAAGGTGGAAAAATTCTTCCTGCAATGAGTGAGTATTGGCTGAATTAGAGTCCCAATTAGACCATTTTTCGTTGAGATGATTGTATACTCTGTAGAACTAAGGCTCGGTTTCCTGTACTAAACTAAACTAAAAAAATAAAAGGAGATGAAAAGAAAAATAAAAAATTAGGGAAAATATATGACATATTTTAATATTTACAATTATCTCCAAAAATATAAACGAATTGCTAGTTGGATGAAGTTAGTTTGAAAAAAAATTAGGATTGGGTACATGGGTCCACTAAAACATAATAAACCACATGAAATATTATGTATGTTTAAATCTGGCTGGAATTTGTGTCCAACGTGCCAGAAAAATTGATTTTGGGAGAGTTTTTATAAAAAACTCAAAAAGATGTTTATCTAATTTTCTCCTATCCAAAATAAATTTTATTTGTTTTTCTAAAATTAATATTCATGCATGAACTAGAAATAATAGGAAAGAACACTATCTTGTAAATGAGAGAAACTTATATTTTGTCTCTTGAATATCAAATTTCAGTCATAAGATAGGAATATATAAGAAATTTAACACTTCATAAACTATTGTTGATAACAAATATAGACTGCAACATATCCTAAGAAATGTGTAAATAGAATAATCAAATATTCGTTCAAAAATAAATCTACACAAGTTAAAGAACAATACTAGATACATCCATTAAAGAATTAAAAATATGAACAATCATTAGTCGCATAGCTCAAAAGCACATTTGATTCTGAAATTGGTCTTCAAAAGAGTTGTAACTTCAAAATTAGATTAAAAAATACAAGTTTCTAGCTTTCACAATTTCCTGAACTCTAATCTAACATAAGAGGTCATATAAATACTTAAAAAACAAAATAAGTCTATTTAAAAAATAACAACTAGAAAATCATAAATATTTTCTCTAATAAAGTAATACTTCTAAAAATAAAAGTTTCATCCTATTAACTGATTTTTCTTGAAAGTTTGTCCAATTGTTTATTTTCTTCCTCGTCCATAGAGTCTTTATCCTCCAAATTGAGTAGCATGTACAGCGCATGGATTTGGATATGATTCACCCATTCTAAATATACCTAAGAAACAACTGAGAAATGAATTGGGTGAAATTGATTTGCGCTGACATGGAAATCTGAAATTAAACATTGGATTGTTTTCTTATTTTTCTGATACTTGTTTTCAAACTTAGAAATGAGTTTGATTTGTTCAAAATGGAACTCTAGAAACTTTTGGAAAGCCTATTGCATCAAATTTTTTATCACTTATTTGTTTATGGTCCTTGATGATAATGTATTTTTATGGTTGATTCATCTCTATTGGAATGACTTCTTTCAACGATTTAGAACCTGGAAGATCAAATCCCTCAATAAAATTAGTTCCCTTTCCCCATATTGCTAGATATTGTCCCTAGGAAATCTTAGCCCATTCTTTGACTTACGTGGCTTTTGTTTCTATGTGAATTAAGGATTCATGAATTAGTCTTCTCTGAGTCCAGGATGGACGAAAATATGACTTTGATTTATTTATCTTCTTATACTAAGGAATCAATCTGCTATTTAAGATTTAAAATTTCCTGATAAAATCTTGATATTTTATCCATGTGCTTGTAAAACTTGGATTGACACTTCCTTAAAAATATGCAGATTTGTAATGCTTGTTATTTTAAAAACTATAAACTATGTACTTCTTCTTGGTTTTTATTGAGTTGAGACTCAAGACAATCGACCTCCTCTTTCAAAGATGTGGTTATGATTTCAATGTTATTTTTAGTTTCTTATTTTAATATTTGATTTTGATTCTCATGGGCTTCATTCAATTCCTGAATATGTTGATCATATTTTGATTTTAACTCATTAAATTCCATATGGAGTAAATTCAAAATATTATCCCTTTTTATTGGAAAACCTTTAATACGAATTGTGGAATATCTTTTCCAATTGTCTTCATTAAGTAATTTTCTCTTCTCTAAGTCCTTTAATTCTTTGTAAATTGTTATGATAGGAAGTTGCTAGCTCATTTAGCTGGTATTAGTTATAATTTACAAAATCACCTAAGGGCTGTGAAGATTCCATGGCATTTTCCTTAACATCATCTTGGGCTTGCCAACTATATTTAGAAAAAGTTTCTAGATAATCAAACTTTCTCCTCTTAGTTTTTCTAACTACCGACTTGGTATGGGAATTAAAGTAATGCTCCCTTAGACAAGGAACGGTATAAAAATTTGTTTGGAGTTCAGAGTTCATAAATAGCTTTAAATAGAAACAAATCCCAAGGAATATTAGTTTAAATAGGTTTCATTGAAGCATTGGAGATGTTTGAATGATTGAAGATATATCAGTATTTGTTTCTTGTTTCAATGTTTTTTTTTTACAGATAAATATCATTAGATATTTTCTATCCTTTTCTACATCAACCTCAATTTCTTCACTTGTTATGTTATCTGATTTCCTATAATTTGTGTCTTCAAGAAAATTGATCACAATGATCTCATTTTCATGCAATGTTTTCTTGTCCGTTGACTTTACTGTTTTTGGGTCTTCTTGATTTTTCTCAAGAACTTTTGAGGTTGTAGCATCTTTTTTGACATGGTGATATTACTTTATAACTATTTCTTCCCTTGTAACCAATTCTTCACCTGTAACATAAAAAAAATATTTTATTTCAATTTAAATTCCCTGCTCATCTTGAGAGATAGAAAAAGGATCTGAAGTAATCTGTTTAAAATTAAATTTAAAGAACTCAAAATTTTTAAGTTCTTCTACAAATATATTGACATGAATATTTTTCTCCCTTAAGGTTCCTTCAAAAATGTTTTTGCTTAATTCTTGTAATTTGGTACTTCCTTCAACATCTAAAAGCCTTTGTCAAAACCTTGCTATAAACCGCTTAATTATTGTAATTTGGTCCTTCCTTCAACATCTAAAAGCCTTCATTTGTCAAAATCTTGTTGGAAACCATCAATGGCTATGAAAACTGTTGGTGCACTAAGATGACTTTAAAAATCGATCTTAATCCTACAGTAATATGTCAACTTGAGATTCATCTTTTTATTTCAAGGTTGTTAGAACTATCTTTGTGAATAAAAATCAAATATTGGAATGCAAGTAATTAGTCCTAAATCCTAACCAATCGTTGTAGAAATAAACAATTTCTCAACATCTTATTGATTCTAGAAATTCAAATGCAAAACAAAAATTGTTCTATGGTCCAAACATTAGAAAATGAACCAATTATAAACTATTTTTAGATAAGGATATTAATCTTATATTCTGAATTCCAAAAAGATATCAAACTGAATAACCAAATTCGCATGTATTAAAGGAAACTACTTAAATTATACTAATCATAAAAAGAATCTAATGCCATAAATAACAAACTCTGTAATTGCAGAAAGCATATGCGGAAGGAAAAAAACAATCAAATACAAGACTTAACTTCACTATGAATTATGAAAATAAATTTAACGAAGATGTAAAACCTAATCTATCTCAATCTGTACAAGGAACAACAACGTAAATCTTAATAGAAAATAGTAAATAATGCGATATAGTGAGCAGTTTTTCTTCTAGCGACTGGGCCCAAAGCCTTTAGAAGGAACTGCGATAAAAACTAAATGCACGGATTTAATGTGAAAACTCCAAGATCTTCATTGATTTTTAAAAATAAATTACAAAATCACTACAACCTTTAAGGTTGAATCTGTTTTCACAGTCTTGCTGGAAAAACAACAATGATTGAAAGTAAAAGGTTCAAAAGTTACAATCCCTTTTCATCTACTAGAGTTATATATTATCTATGAAATGATAGAAAATTAGAGCTAATCATGTGGATCAGAAAATCATCAGGAATACTCGGCTAAATGATTGGATATTCTTTGTTAATTCTATGTTTTTCTTTTCGTCTTATGTTTTTCCTTTCGCCTTTAGCTTGACCCGCACAACTAAAATAACGACATCTTCCCTTCGTGGCACTAATGTCTTATCCAGAGGAACATCGGTTGTCCAATTCAATCATCCTATGCATAAACAAGAGAAAAAATTGGTTTTTAATGCTAAAAGTATGTAATTCATTCAACATTGTTCATTACTTGTTTTTCAATCTCTTTTCTTCAAGAACATGCTCAAAATGAAAGAGAATTCATGAAAACCATATTATGAATCAAGTAAATAAGGAGGAAAAAAATACCTTTTCCACAACCCAACATAATCTACAGCTTACCATTTTTCATGTCCTCATGCAAATAGATAATTAATATGCAACTGAGTCAAAGTATATGCAAGATATGTTTCTTCCTTGAAAATCTGGAAGCTATGTTTACTTTTAAGTACTGCAAAGGATCGACCTTCATGAAATTCTGTTAAATCATAGTCACAATGATACCCATCAGGAGGATGCAAAATAATAGGTATCTTTTTATGACATCCAATCCAAGTGGGACCCATGTACATGATAATGTTACTATAACGGACAAGTTGAGCTGCAACTGCCTTAAAGTTTTCGTAACCAAAGGGTTCTCGATTTCTGACACTATTGGGAGAAGGCATCCACCTTTTATTGGCATCCATAAGATATGATTCTCTAGTGTCCTCAAAACATTCCAAACCTGACTCAATAATGTCTGTGTGGATGGGGGCGAAGGTAGACACAACCCCTTGTTGTTCCATCAAATTTGTATGTCATATAAAAATCTGCAGGGGCTTTGTAGGCTCACCTCTTACCCAACGATCCAATCCATGTTCTCTCTTTTGGAAAATATTATAGAACTCAACCCATTTGAGCTGGTTTTTGGTGAAGGAGATGAAAGCCTGAAACTGGACATCCCGAATGAAGGGGCTAGGATTTACATCCCTTTCATTTTTCAGGACAAAT